>JAQFZM010000193.1:0-45215 GCA_034695785.1 Galumna obvia
AAGCAAATGAAGACCTCTACCAAGCAGCTTTTCAAGCTTGGGAATCACATTTTAGCATCTATATTATATGACATGAGCAAGTATATTAAACTTATTTATATATAACAATATTTGAGTAAAAGAGAGGTTTATTAACAAATGAACTTTTCTTTAGAGAAATGAATGTAAGGAAAACGAAACAATAGTAGTAATTTAAAATCTTTTTGAAACAAATGTAATGTTTTATATGAATTTAATTGTTGGTCAATATTATTGGTTCTATAAACTGATTGGTCATTTCATTCAGATATTATAATAAAATATTTAACACATTATGTCTAAATTGAGGGCTGATTTCGATTATTTTGACGACAATGAGAGGGAAAAGGAGTGAATTTTTTTTACTAATTTTGACCATTAATTGTAGCATAAATGTGATGCAATCAAAGCCTATAAGTATTTTCATTTGATTTCTAGAGCTGTGTCTCCAAAAAATGAACTTCACTTTTAATGAGAAATTCATGTTAGACTTAAATTTATTTTGATTTACCTTGGCAAACTAATTTTAAATAAATGTAAGTTCAATTAAATTATATGCTAAATTCAAATAACATTATAATTTGAGTCAAATAGAATTTAAATAACATGATTAAAAATTTTATTTATAACAAGTACATTTATAAATTAAATGTTTAATTGTAAAAATTGTAAAATTGTTTCAATCAAATTTCTTTTAACTCAAATTATATGTTATTTTTGTTTTATGCGATTAAAATTATATAATAAACTAAATATTAATAGACTAGCAAGGTAAATACAGTGGCACAAAGTCTAACACGAATTTACCATTAAAAGTGATGTTCAAAAGACGTGTTCTCTAAATAAAACAAATTTCTTGGAATTGAAAAGAATTAATTGTGATTTAATGAAAATTAATAATTGTTTATGAACTAGATCATATTTGTATCATACTTTAACGACCAGAATTTGAAGGGAATTAAAATAGAAGAACTTATAGTTCACTTATAGTTCTTCTATTATTTATTGAATAAATTAATAAAAATATGAATCAAATAAACTAATCCTCAAACCGTATTCAATATTACAGGACTTTATCTCAAAGAGTTTACTCAACGAAATTCATCTTATTTTTAAAGCTCTTATTCTTGAATAAGGTTAAACTCATCTATTTAGATTTCAACTTAAAATTCAAAACTATCATGGTAGACTCTATAAGGTAGACTTAAATTGAGATTCAATTTCAAAAGTGATTATACGGTTGAATGAAAATAAGAATTTAATTTTTAAATCTCTTAAACTTAAATTGAATTGAAGTGAAAGTAAAAGTAGTAAAAGGACCTTGTATGCGTCTTCAATATTAACATTTTCTTTGGTGAGAGCCACGTGACCAGCTATACCTATTCCTTGATTTCATTGATAACAATGAGAAAATATGGTTTTCCAATAGAGTAGTGATAGTTTACCGAAAGGGAGGGGAGGGATTTTGGCGAACTGTTCGGCGGCGGTCAGCGCTTCTTTCAATAGACTATCAGAAGTGACATCAAATAATTTTGGAACTAAGAAACGGTCCTCTCGACTCCCTTTTGCCAAAAATAGAGATCCCCTATCGCTTTGGGTTAAGAGACAAACGTTGACAAGAATTTTATGGCAAAGAGTGTCGATATCCAATTCATTGGTTATATCTCTAATCAATTTAATGAATAAGTCGTCGTCATCCAAGTCTTGTAATTTATGGTCTAACTGTTCCCTCGACGTTCCCTCTCCTGTTGCGCGTCAACACACCATTAATATAAGATTTGGTCATTAATTTTATTGCATTCATTACCCGAATTCAAGGAATTAGTTTTTTTGCGACCGCACTCTACAATTTCATGGAAAAGGTCTGAAGTAATTGAATTTCTGCCCCCTTTTGCCAACTCTGCATATGAAGCGGTCAGAAATTCTTCGTCATTATTTTGTCGCTGTTTTGCATCCAATTCATTACAAAAGTGTTTCGAGCATTTATTGCATGGAATGTCTTTTTTTAGAGCCTCTGAACTATTAGTGCCATCGTTTTTGTCTTTCAAATCTGAACTAATATTTTCGACAAACCATTGTTTTGCGAAAATAGGATGACTTTTCAAATAATGACTGATATAATTCTGTTCCTCTTTTTCTTTGGAATTCATAACTTAAATATAATCTACAATTTATTTCTTAAAAACTAAAATTGAAGTCTATTTTAGAGGATATTTAATATATAATCGATTCATTGCTAACAATAAGTTATAATTTGTTCATTAATATTAATCACTTATTCTATGGAGAGTACTATTGAGTTGTATTTATCTGTTTCGAGGATTTTCTATAAAAATAGTGATCAATAAATTAGACAAATAATAACCAAATTCTATGAAAAATATATAAAATTTTATTTAAAAGTCATCAATAATTTATTAATTTCTTAAATTTAATCCATATTTTGAAGAAAAAGAAGAAATTGATTTTTAAAAAGAGATATTAAATTACAAAATAAACTAAACTTGATAATACAATTATTTTTTAATAGTGTAATCAATCGTTTATTTTGATTTGAATGATAATAAAATTAAATTTAACAAGGATATTTCAATAACTTTGTAGATATAAAAATAAAAAAATTGAATTCAATGTTTAGACTCACCTCTAGTCGAATATAAAGCGTGAAAATCATATTTTCGTTGATAGCATTTCCCACTTCTCTTATGTTTAAAGGGATGCGTCGAAGAATATATTCTCTTTGACTTGAATTCACTCGACTCGACCAAAACCTATCGATCCTATCACATAATGGTTGGCATCTGTGCAGCTCTCCATCACTATCTTCTCTCTACAGTTTGTTGTGTCGTTTGACTGAACGTAATAATTCTGGGCTCAATCGGAGAAAGGAAGCGATGCGTTCAACAAATTTAGTGAAAAGCGATTGTTTGCTCTCAACATTTTTTTGGAATTTTTAGGATATTTTTTTAGTTTTATTATACAATTAATCTATTTTTATAACAAACGAATTCTTCAGTAATATTATGATTATATTTATTTGAAACTTTAAAATTTAAACCATTTATAAAATCATTTAAAAAGATAATGACTCAGAATATAAAAAAAATTATAATAATGAAAATAATCGCAACTATGTATCGAAAAACATAATTAATAATAAACACTGAATAAGAAGTATTTATAAATATTTTTTATAAATGGATTTATTAAATCTTAGTAAAAATGAATACATTATTAATGTTTAAAACAATTTTTAAATGTCTTAACGCTTTAATATATTTGTAATATTAAAAAATATCTTGATCAATTTTAATCCCAACATGTGGGAGGATTAAGTTGTCCGAAAACATTAAACTCATAGAGAGAGGCCATCGATAAAAAAGTCAAATACCATATCATTAGGATTATTCCATATCTATGGGTTAGTTTCCAATCATTCAAATGAGTTGCCATAAGAAAGAATAGAACCGTTGATATAAGTGATATCGTTGAGTACTCCAGACCTTAACAATCAATTAAGTGTTAATTAGATTAAAGGCTGAGTTAAAAACCTCTGCTGATGACATTGACGTGAGAGCCCGGATCAATGATTCCTGTCTTAAGAAGCCATGGAATACCCAAACAGATGAGAATATCAAAAACATTACTACCGATGGCATTAGTCAGAGCCATATTTCCTAACCCCTGACGAACAACAATAAGACTTGAAATGACATCTGGAATACTGGCCCCACCCGCCACAAATACCAGACCCATGACAGTGTCGGGAATGTGTAAATTATAACCTAATATTAAAATCAATAAAAGCATTTAAATATATGTTTGTACCGATTATTGTTATCATCCAAACTATGAAATATGAATAGAAAGATAACCAAATGCATGATAGGAGAAAAGTGGCCACAAACCAATTCTTTCGGTTCTCTTTTGAACAGTCGATCACAGTTAAGCCATGAAATGTTTCCAATGGATATATAAAATAATTCCATAATTTTTTCATTTGACTCAAACGATATGAAGAGTCAATCCATGACCTAAACCAACATTGAGTTACTTCAGACTGGTTTTCATCCAAATTGTTTCCCGTATTGATTGAAATGCACTCGACATCAGATGCAGAGCTACTGTTTGTCTCATCGAATGTATTTCGATTTCCATCAGAAATGGCATTATATGCGATAGAACTCGAATACACTTCAGATTTCAATCCAAAGATTTTTGAAACTTTTGGCGATATTTTGTTTTCAATTCTCTTATTGAAAGCCATGAAAATGATATAAAGTAAATAAACGAACAGAAAAAGTATTGATTCCATTAGAGTTACTTTTTTGTCAAACATTACTCCAATTAAAAGACAAATACTAATCAAATAAAATAAGGAATCCCTAACTATTGGCCACCAATCGATATGAATGACACGACCGGCAAAAAGAGCACAAATACTGATAACAAATGCGATATTAAAGATGGCAGAGCCCACAACAGTTCCCACTCCGATATCGTCTTTGGCAATAAAAACTCCAATTAAAGCGGTGGCCAATTCTGGTGCTGAAGAGCCGGCGGCCATAAAAGTAGAGCCCGCGATATCTGATTCTAAAATCAAAAATAAATATATATTTAGAAGGTTTGCCTTGCTCTATTTCCTATGTTTGCTTTGCTCTGTTCTCTTTCACATTTTCTCTAAATAAAAGGTAAACTTTTCTAATTGAATGAAATCTATTAAATCCATGAAAATCCCCTCTAATCTCAAAAAAGTTAATTAAAACTTATTTAATGAAAAAGTGTTGAATAAAAACAACAAACTCTTCACTCTTGAGTTAATACAATATTTCTAACTTTTTTTTTTATTTTTGCGATCAATTTTGCCTAATCTCAGTACAATCTCAATCCTGAGGCTTCAACAGATGTATTTACTAAAAATGTGCTAGCTACTTTGCCATTCTGGCATTCTAGTAGTTAAACTCTTACGAAAAGTAAATATCAGACCTAAATTCAATTTATCACAAATAACTTCAAGCGATGAAACGAAATATTTGTCACACATTAGTGCCGTTCCGATGAAAAAATAAATTATAATTAAACAACTGATTAATGACATTAACACAGATTTTCGCATCTCTTTAGGAATAGAAGGAAAGTTGTCGATCGCAGGTGTCGTACAGTTGTTCTGATCATCACTTTTTAATTTATTATAATCCATGTCTTTTGAAGACAACTTTCGTATAAAAATATTATTATTTGATTCATAGCTTTCAATAAATTTTTGATCGGATTTATTATATTTGAAAAATAGAGTAAATGTGAAAATTGACAAAATTAAAACTAAACGATTAATTAAACGTCTTCTCATTGTTTTGATGAAAGTATTCTTTGCTTTTAAGCAAAACTTTTGCTAAAAACTAAAATATTTAGTAATTAATTAGAAATTAAATAAATTAAAGTTTATTATTCGAAATACAACTTAAGTCTTAAGTCAATCACATGTCTATTGATATAAGGATTCAAATTATTTGAATACAAATACCAAACTTTCAAATCGGATAAATTGTTTGTTAGAAACTAATCCAAATAATGAAACATTTCATTGCAATTCAAAGATTACTTCAGATTAGGTTATTTTCCAACATTTTAAGACTTTTTCCATAATTTTTCACTTCATTACTATAAAACCTTTTGTAGAATAAAAACAAAAACTATTTTTGTTGGATTTGTAATATTATTTGTAATATCATTAAAACAAATTTCACCAAGATTAATATCTATAAATAACTAGAATAATTCCACAAAATGACGATAATATTAAACATATTTATATAAAATAAATATTGATTTGAATGTAAATACAGTTAAAGCTCAATATATTTCATAAATAATTAAATTTACATTTAATAAAATCATTAATTAATTATTTTAATGACGGATTCAAAACGTATTCATTCATTTTTTAAATTGAGTTTTGAATTACTTGAAAAATGAGGTAAATATTTATACTAAAACGAAATATACAGAAATGTAGATAACATTTATAGAAAAATATATGTTCAAGTTTAGTTTAGTTTATTAATAAATTTATTACAAGTATGGAATGTCTGCACAAATCAATATTTATCAAGGAAAGTTATATACCGGATACGGAGATATGGAAATATTAGAAATCAATATTTGGTATTTATCAAGATAAATTCGTAAATGGTTTAGTCATTGATATTAAATTGTTATAAAAAATATTTAATTAAAATAATAATGAGGTTTGACTGTAATTTGAATAAATCGATATAAATATGGGAACATAAATGTTAACATCTGGTAAAGTTAGACGTCATCCCAATGTCATCACTAATTTATTGTCAATCAGTTAATTACTTAATATAAAAGTATTGACTGAAAGCGAGTGCGCGAATCAAACGCTCGAATAGTCGGTAAAAATGACGTCATTTGGTCAGAGGTCTGATCCATTTGGTTATGGTTTTGATTACCCATTAGTTAATATATTGCTTAACATTCAAAGCAATGAATGTATTTTTACAACTTTTTATTATTACTTATTAATAAATTTTGGGATAAAAGTTGTGTCTCTTATAATAACCACTTATAGAATATTTGACTCAAATATTTCTATAAAAATATATTCAGAGAAATTAATGAATCAAATAATTCAAGAAAAATATACTAAAATATTATAAGAAATAAATAACAATTTATAAAACAGAATAATTGAAAATAGAACACAAAACTATTATATAACCTAGACATTTATATTTACATTATTGTATTATAAAGATAAAGATGTATATAAGATAAAAATCTGAATTATATAATACACTGTACATACAATATATACAATACATACAAATGTATATTTTATTTAATTTTATTTATTAATAAAAATATTTTGTTATAATTATAATTTTTTCAAATATTCATTTTATCAAGCTTATTCTAGAGATACCGTTTTAAATGAAGTTATTTTATTTGCAAAATTTATTTTATTTAGCAAGATAAATCGTAAATGATACAATATTTTTACAAATGCAAATAATGAAAACTCATTTTAACAAATAACTCTCTCTCTCTCTCTCTCTCTCTCTATCTCTCTCTCTCTCTCTCTCCTCTCACTTCTTTCAACGAAAAGAGCAAACAATTATTGGACTGAAAAATATGAACCAAAAGATGAAACAAAATTCAATTTAAGTCGATTTGATTACATAACTCTCAATAACTCTCAACTATAGTTTATAGACATAAAAATATTGTTTTGTTTGAGTGCTTTTAATGCAATAGAGTTTTATTCCAATAAAAACAGGAATTAATGAAATGAAAACTTTTCTGAATTCAGAATAATTCGATTGCTTTCAAGTCTAGGAATGACAGCATTTGATACTATGGTTACCATATTTTATATTAACGATAAACAAACTATAATTGAAATTAGTTTTCAAATGTATAACAAAGAGAAGACACTCTCATTATCTTTGAGTTTATCTCCATTTCCAAAGAATTTGTGTATTAAAAGAGGAAATGATGAGAAGATAACTCTTTCGTTGGCCAATAAGAATTGTTTTACAAATATTGTTGTCAACAATCGATTCGATAATGAATTCAATTCTAAAGATATTCTCATTGAAGACAACAAAGAAGTCAATTATGATTCGGATTATATTATTCAAGTAATTCAAACAAATTTACTTAATTCACAATTAATTAATTGATAATTAATTAATAATTTAATGCACTTTTTATATACACTTAATGTACACTTAATTGTGTGGAAATCAATTTTTTTTAAAAGGACTTAATATTTAAGTGAAATACTATTTTGTAGTTCACTATAAAAGCTTTTATATTTAATTTTAATGATAGCGATTGGTCTCTATTTAGGAATCCTTATTAGTTGAACAAATGTAGTAATTATTAATAAATTGTAACCAAACATTCATAACAGATATACATTTATACAAATTGAGAGAAATGTATATTTAAGACAATTGGATAACCAAAAAGTATATTCAAAATAAGTTCTTAATATTTAGTTGTATTCTTGGAATTCATATATAACTCTTATGATAAAATATTGGCTAGAATATACATGTATAGATACATGGCTATAATACATATACATGTATAGATAAGTAACATACAATCATGTGCAGAAAGGGTGACCACGATTTCGCTCGTTTATCTCCTGTAATATAAATGCTAACAAGATTATTTTCTTAATCACAAATTGTCCAGATTTTATGCCTATAAGATACATTTTGTCTACCTAGTACAGTTTTCAAATAATTATTTTAAAATTATCTATAATTCAAATATTAATAAATTAATTTAATTTTAGATGAGATGGCTCATCTTTGATAAAATAACACTATTAGCAGTTGTTTTACACAATAGTATCAAGGTAAATGAACAAAAGTCAAATGGATTTGGTCTAATTAAATATTAAAAGTTTTATAGTGAAGAAAACGAATTACTTTTTAGTTTCGTAAACGAATGCGAAGCGAACGGCGATAGGGGTTATGGGGGAGGAATTGCCAAGCTCAATTCTATGATATGTGTCGGAACTAATAAAGGATCGATTCTTAACTTTGATATAAACGATGAAAAAGAAGTGACACTCGAGAAGACAATAGTAGAAACGGAACACATCAGGTCGTAATCCAATTGTTTGAACCTTTAATTTTTGTATTAACTTCTATTGTTTCTACACATCTGTCATAACATTAGACCCATTAATGATTTGGCTTCAGATCAAAAGGAAAGACTCATCAGTTGTGATGATTGCGGAAAAATATGTGTTTCCGATTATAATCACAAAAATAAGACATTCATTATAGCGATGACTTTCGACGGTTTCAATGAGTATAACATTACTTTCAATAATATATGAATTTTAGTCACAACTTATGACAAATTGATAGAACCGAAGATCAGAAAACACTTTTATATGAAACTAAATAAATAAATATTTCGAGAATACAAAATATAAGAAAAGCTCCCAGGCATCACAGAAATGCCAATAAAGCCATTACTCAACTGATTTTTAGCCACTCTATCATAAAAAGATTTTTGGAAAAATATTTATCAAAAGATTCATTTCTTATTTAATCAAAAAAAAAAGTTTAGATGAGTTGACTAAAACTCAATTTAAAAGATAATTTGGTTCTTCAAAATGATTTAAATAAAATATAATTGAATGGAATATTTGAGGCATTCCTTTACTTACAATAAATTACTGAATATTGAGAATTTAAAAAAAAATTTTTTATTCAAATAACTTAAACATTGAGGTCTTCTGACTCCCAATACATTAATAACTATATATAGATCATCCCCTATAAATGCACAAGGCTATACTGAAAAAATTATCATATTTAAAAATATAAGTTAGATGTGGAATTTTTAGATTGAGCGCTTGTAAATATTAACAATAATTGATAGTCATTGGTCAGGATCTTTTTATAATAGAGTTTGATCATGATACAACGTATAGGGAAAGATCAAATATTAGTTATATATAGTTTAATATTTTGATTATTAAAGGGTATGACTTTTTAATTAATTTGTTAATAGTATTTAAGAATGCAATAAAAATCGGTGCCAAAATGTTTGTGCAAGGCTATATTTTGCCTAATTGGTTCTAAAAGATTTGTAGCAATTTATAAAGTTTTACAATTATGAAGATTGCAATTATAGAGAGTGAACTGTACCAATAATAAGATATTTCAGATCACCTTGTAATTGTTTGGCTCTTTACGAAAATTGGTTGTGTGCTGGTTATGGTTCGGGTCATCTCAGAATATTTGATATATCATTGAAATCAATGATATATGAGATCTCAGCGCACTCTAAATGGATTACTGGTGTGGATATCGCACCAAAAACTGGATTCGTATGTTTACTCTCTTTCAGATATTGATTACAAATTGAAATAAATCTATTTCAGATCCTTTCAATTTCTGAGGACAGTTTCGTTAGGATTTGGCATTTGGAACAACAAAACCATTCAATTAAAGTTAGATTTTTATAATTTAAAAACTTTGAAAACATACAAAACATACAAATAATTTAAACTATTATTTAGTTATGCCATCAGTTCAGCCAAAATATAATGAATCACATGTTATTCGGCGGCCTTTTTCTCGACACCTCTGGAAAGAGGTTTTGTGTGGGAGGATATGATTCCAAGGAATTACACTGTTTCGCAATAGATTCGTCCCTCTAATTATCTTTGATTTACAAATATTTATATCTTTAGAAAAAGTGTTAAATTTATTGAAATTAAAACTCGTCCTTCAATTTTGTGTTCAATTTTTGGTATAAATTTGATGAATACTTATATAAATTAGTGAAATAAAAATCATTTGATTCAGATTTCGATAAAATTTCTAAATTATTACAAACTTTTTGCAAAAGAGATAATCTATTTTTGAAATCATTTCTACAAATATCTGAAAATGAATTCATGGCTTCAATTGTTTTCTCAATCACTTCATTGTCTTCAGAATTCAATAATTCAGGAATTAATTGACAGAAGTTTTCTCTAATAATGACTTCATTTAAATTGATTTCATTGTATTGTTTGAGTTTTAATTGACTCAATTCATCGTTTGTCATATATTTTGAAGTTAATTCTCTTTCGGTAAACAAATCATTTAAAAGTGTTATTACTTTTGATCTCAATTTAATAGAATTAAAATTTGAATCTTTGAAAAGTTGTGCAAAAATAGAGAGACCGCCATATTCTTGAATCAATGATTTTTGAGCGCTCGGGAATTGTCTCACTAAACATGAAATGGCAAACAAACACTTTTTCTTCACTTCAAAAGAAGAATCGGAAGCCAACAATAATAGGAATGTATGGAGAACTCCTTTTTTCAATACTTGGATCTGGACTTTTGGATTTGCATTCATTGCAGAACCCAAAGTAAAGGCGATTTTAGCCCTCAATTCACTCTCAGTTGAGTTAAGATCTGGAAGTAATGACTCGATTCCATTGAGTTCTATGAAATCCTTTGCGATATCTATCGAGTGAACCAAATACTCGATGTCTGACAATAAACTCAATTTCTGTTCCACTAATGAATTGTTGTATTTCTTCAGTAAATCCTTTAATATTTCAGTTTCTGAACTCATTTTTATATTAATTTCTTCGAAATCTTTTTTGATTTCATCGATCGAACGAAAAGTTTTTTCCGAAACATTGAAAGTATCGCTCATTTCGTTAAACTTTTCGTTGAATTTCATGCCTTTAATTAATTGTTTAATTGACTCAAATTTAGACTCGACTCCAGTTTTTAGTTTCAATACTTTCTTATAGTTATCAACAAATTTGACGTTTTTGTCGATATCTTCGTTTTGGTCCAAAAACTTCGCTTCTCTGACTCCGGTCTCCAAATTGAGTCTAATGTGAAGACCCGCCGGAATTACCTGACCTTTTCGTATTGGCTGCCACTCATCTGAAGGCACAAAGGGTTCCAATACCTGATTGTCTTCGATGTCAACCTCTTCTTCAACTGTGACATCGTTTTCGTTATTCATTTGATCGACAATTGATAGACTGTTTTGAGTGGAGTTCACTCCAATTGACACAAATAGGAGTAAACAAAATATGATGGAAACTAATGCCTTAATCATTGTATATATTTTTTAGATTTTCAAAAATTTGTTGCAGAATAAATGAAAACCAATTTATTTAATATATTAGTTATAATTCTTTAATTAATTTATAGAGAATTAGAAATCATAAAAAAAAATAATTGTATGAATTGTCTGACGATTTACAAAATATTAATTTTACGTAATTTATGTTCAAAAGTAAATTCAAAACAAATATAAACTTCTTTTAAAAATAATTGACTTTAAATTAAATTTAAACTAAATTTATTGCAATAAAAAGTGTAGAAATTGTTTACTCGTTATTTAATTTTAATTGTTTTATATATACGTAAATAAGAAACAGGTTTAGGACATCTCATGCCATGCTTTTAACGAATTGCAGACCAACGATGTCTTTGAGAGGAGAAGTGCTTTCATTTTATAAACAAATTCTTCGTTTATCGAAGAATTGGAAATCAAAGAATGAGTTCAATACTATTAAAGAACAAAATTATATCAAATCTGAGGCCAAAAGAATTATCGTTGAAAACAAACATTTGACTAATGAAGAAGAAATTCACAAATTGTTGTCTGAAGGACACAACCGTTTGGAGATCGCAAAACACTACCGAATCCCTTACCCGCGACCCGTCTATTACCCGACCGGTGCTTATCTTCGTCAAAGAAAATAATTAATAAATTATCGGTTTTTTATTCCCATTAGTTTTGTATAGTTTTGTATAGACTTTCAATTAATAGTTCCGCCAAATATTCAATAAATAAGTTTTAATAAAAATAATTATTAAAATAACGATTATTTAAATCAAATTCTGTTTTATTTATTTATTTTTTGACAAATTATTTAATCGTTTGACAGAAATTTGTGAAATAAGTGTTTTGTGTTTTATTAAATAATGTCTAAATTAAAATAAATAATCGAAGAAATGATTATTACTAACTATTGTAAGTAATAGTCATTATTATAATCAAAGTTCATTACTATTGATTAAAGAGTTTATATATTTAATTATAAAAAATAAAATTTAATATTTTATAAATAAAAGCAGTTTTTACTAATTTTGTGCAAACATTTAAACTAAATTATAGTAATTCCTAATTAAAATAAAAATTAAAAAAATTAGATTAGTAAAATGTTCATGCTTAATTGTTAGAGCTATCAAGAAATAAAAATATCTTTTGCTGATATTCCATAAAATTATAATTTACTCGATATTTATTTAAAGGTAAATATAATTAATTATCAAGATTAATCTAAAATTGATGGAACAATACATTCAATGATTTTTTTAAATGAAATTCTATAATAAAATTATGTGAACACTATTTGCAAAATTAATATATTTTTACAAATTATTGAAAAAACAAAGATGATCATGCTAATATGCATTAATACAATGATTATATCGAAAGTTTGAGAGAATAATTTGAAAAATATTACTATATTTGGATGAGAAATATTGTCATGGTTGTATTACAATGGGATGTATTGCTATGGGAAACCGTTTTTCTTTAGAAAACAAAACATTCTTCAATTAAATCACAAATTGTAACAAAAATGAGAAGTTCTCTCTCATGGGTCGACCAAATCAAAGACAGAGATGGAAACCCGTTGTGGTAAAACCCGAAAACATTTTATGTGAATTAATTTAAAAATTATTAATTAATTCTAAAGTGTTTACGACTTGGCTTTCAGTCCAGACGGCGACCAACTAATAGTTGGGGCAGACATTAGGGTTTATGTTTATAATATAAACGACGGTTCACTTATTCAGGCCCTTAAAGGACATAAAGACAATGTTCTTTGTGTCGCCTATTCTAGAGATGGAAAGCGGTTCGCCTCCGGTTCTGCCGACAAACAAGTTATCATTTGGACGGCAAAAATGGAAGGAATACTCAAATACTCGTAATTTGGAGGCATTTTTTCATTTTCTTTAAATTTTCAATAATTTGATGGTCAGACACAACGACGCCATTCGATGTGTTGAATATAACCCACTCTCTCATCAATTGGTCAGTTGTACGGCCTCTGACTTTGGTTTGTGGTCACCCGAACAAAAAGCTGTCACTAAACAGAAAGTAAATTCTCAGATCAATGATTGTTCTTGGAGTTTTGACGGACATCATTTAGCCCTGGCTCTCTCTTCTGGACATATTTCCATAAGAACCAGGGTAATTTTTTGAAATGAATCTTTATTTAAAAATTCTGAATGAATTAAATGAGTAATAAATAATATAATTATTGTAAAGAATGGCGAAGAGAAGTCTAGAATAGAGAGAATTGGAGGACCCATAGCTCCGATATGGGGCGTCTCTTTCAGTCCTATAAAAGTAGAGGACACCGATATAATCGTTTCCGTCGATTGGACTCAAGCTCTCAGTTTTTATGACATAAACGGAAAAGCGGTTCGAAATTCTTATTATATTTAACATAAATATTACATCAGAACTAAAGACAAAGCAATACTTAAACATTAATTTAGATTAATTTAAGATTTTTTGAGTTCTCCAAAACATACACAAAATACTAAATTAATATTAATTCATATAATTATAAAATTTATATTAAAAAGTATTCAAAGGATTTCATTCTTATCTAATGTTTAGAATCTGTAATTTAAAAAATTATATTCTAGGAACTCTTGTAATCCAAACGTTGGCCCAAAGGATGAATTTGAGTTAAATAAAATGAGAAATCTAGAGTGAATTGTACCTAGGTTAAAAACATTGATAGTACTCTTCTATTAAAAGATTAGTCAAAAGAAAGTAATGCCTTAATTCTAAAATATTTAAATACTTTTTATAAAATTTGATAAAATTATAAATTAATTCTAAGAATTAATAGAATTTGAATAAGAAGTGATTTAAATGTTACTTTTATCTGAAAAGGTGGCCAAAGAACGGAATATAGGTTTCGATCCATTATGTGTTTCACACTTTTGGAGCGGAGATTACATTATTGTGAGCGGATCTAATAAAAAATGTTTACTCTATACAAAAGAAGGCATTTTCATTGGAACTGTTTCTGAACAGTCGTCGTGGATATGGTCTTCGAAATCGAGTCCAGACGGCAATAAAATTGTAAAAAACATATCATTTAAATGAGTTCTAAAATTTCGCTTAAATAAAGGCAATCGGATGTCAGGACGGGACGATTGCTATTTATGATATGACATTTTCAACGGTTCACTCTCTTTATAAAGAAAGGTATGCCTTCAGAGAAAATATGACTGATGTTATTATTCAACACTTGATTACCGAAGAGAAGGGTAAAACTCATTTGTTTCGAATCATTTATTTTATGAAATTTCATTAAATATTAGTTCGTATTAAATGTCGCGATTTAGTCAAGAAATTAGCGATTTATAAGAATAGATTAGCCGTAAGTCTTCTCCCTTTGAATGAGTTTTAAATATTGGTTTTGACATTTGATAGATTCAACTTCCAGAAAGAGTTATTATCTATGAATTGACCAAAGAATCAGATAATACTGATATGCATTACAAAGTCAAAGAGAAGATCAATCAAAAACTTGAGTGCACTCTAATAGTTGTCTGCTCTGAAAATATTGTCTTATGTCAGGAGAAGAAACTTCAATGTCTTTCATTCACTGGAGTTATGGAAAGAGAGTGGGCTTTAGATTCACCCATTCGTTATATAAGAGCAATGGGAGGCCCTCCAGAAAAAGAGGGTCTTTTAGTAGGTCTCAAAAATGGACAAATCGTTCAAATATTTATTAATAATCCGTTTCCAATAAATATGATTAAAATCTCGAATGCAATTCGTTGTCTCGACATTAGTATACTTCGGAGTAAATTAGCGGTTGTCGACGATAAGGGGTTGTGTTCTGTTTATGAGATTAGAACCAAACAATTGTTATATCAGGTATTTCTTCCAAAATAAAGTCTTCTTCTAAAACAAATTTATTAGGAACAAAATGCCAATTCTGTGTCCTGGAACACTCATTTCGATGATATGCTCAGTTTTTCAGGAGCGGGTTCTTTAAGTATTAAAGCGGCTGATTTTCCTGCTCATCACCAAAACTTACAAGTACACTTAACTGTTAATATTTCAATTAATTATGTTTTATTAATGAATGGAAATTTTAATCATTTAAAGGGATTTGTTGTCGGCTTTTGTGGAGCGAAAGTATTTTGTCTTCAATTTAATTGTGTGACAACAGTGGAAGTGTCGCAGTCGGCGCCAATGTATCAGTACATCCAAAATAATATGTTTTTGTGAGAGAAATGCATAGAATTTAAAATATTTTCGAAACACTACTAATTTATTTTGGTTTTAAAGAGAGGCCTATAAAACTGCCTGCCTTAAAGTTACTGAAACTGATTGGGAAGTGTTGGCAAACAGTGCTTTGGATAACATGAATCTGGAAATCGCCAAAAAAGCATTGATTCGCACAAAAAATTGGCTGCTTTTGGAACTGATCCAGACTTACATCCGGTCGACAACAACTCAAAGCAAATCAACTGAAATGTCATTATTGGGTGATATCATGGCTTTCAGGGGGTATTTCGCAGAAGCGGCTAAACTTTTCAAACAGTCCCGAAATGAAGAAAAAGCTGTCAGTATGTATACTGACCTTCGAATGTTTGAGCAAGCACAGGAATTCATGACTTCTGATAATAATAAAAGTCAAATAACAAAAAGAAGAGCCGAATGGATAACTACTTCTAATGAACCGAAAGCTGCGGTAGAAATGTATTTGTCGTCCGGCGATACTTTAAAAGCAATTGAAATCATTGGACAAAACGGATGGACTGATATGTGAATCAAATGATGATTTGATTGTTTAATGAGTGACTAATTATCAATAATAGGATGTTGACTGTTGTGCGCCAATTGGACAAGGCTGATCGTAATGCTCTCACTCTTTGTGCCGAATACTTAATTAAGAACAAACAATATTCGAGCGCCGCTGAAGTGTATAAAAAAATTGGTGACGTTCACAATCTGGCCATCATTTACGTGAAGTCGTGTCAATGGCAAGAAGTATACAATTACTTAATAATTAGTATTTCCAGTAATAATGCATTTGTCTCGAAATCTTCAAATCAAGGCATTCAGGCTGACAACAGACTACCCTCACTTGAAAGAAGAGGTGTATGTGCCATATGCGATATGGTTGGCTGAAAATGAACGTTTTGTCGAAGCTCAGCAAGGTGTGTGCATACCACAACTCATACACTGAATTGCACTCTTAAGCAACACTTAGAGGACAGTCATTCAAATCTAATGCCGACAAATAATTATTATTATAATACAGAACTCAGAATATGAGTTACGGTCCAAAGATTTGACTTTAGTTTTATTAAGTTTTGCAAAACCTTTTCTTTTGTAGCTTTTCATAGGGCAGGAAAACTCACAGAAGCCTTACTTGTATTACAACAACTCAAAATTAATGCCATTAATGAAAATCGCTTCAATGATGCTGGATATTATTGCTGGATATTAGCTCAACAGTGCTTAGACCTTACAAGAACCTCTCATAAACACAAATCACAAGAACTTCTCCAAAGATATTATGACTTATCCAACAGAGCAGACATTTATTACTCCTATCATAATATTCATCGATATATTGTAAGGCAATACTACTATACAATTATAATACTTTTCTCAAATAATACGATTCCACTCTCATAGGAAGAGCCCTTCACATCATTCTTTCCGGACGCCCTCTTCAATATGGCCCGATTTCTATTCCATCAAACCATGAATGAAGTACCCGAAGGGGTTTCCAGAGTGTCAGTTCTTACCTTAAATTCCAATTAAGTTTAATAGAGATTTCAATTATTAGTTCGATATATTACGCTCTCGCAAAACAGGGCAGGAATTTAGGGGCTTTCAAACTGGTGCGACACGTCTATGAAAAATTGCATCAAATGCATATACCACAAAAGTTCCAAGATGCTATTGAAATGGGAGACTTAACAATAAGAGCAAAACCATTCAGTGATTCAGAGGTTCGAATACATTAAAAATGAGTTCATTTAAGTCAACAAATATTGAATTCATTTTTTAGGATTTACTAAATCTTTGTTATCGATGTTCGACAACAAATCCTCTCTATAATAGTAAAGGCAATCAATGCGTTAATTGTAATCAACCATTTGTTTACTCTTGTGCCACATTTGGTGAGCAAAGTTGACAATTCACTAAACAATTGACTATTAGTTGAGCAAGTTCATTGACAACTTATGTTTTACTATCAACAGATACTCTGTCTTTAGTTGAGTTTGTAGTGGAGGACGGAATCACTGACGAAGAAGTTATAGAATTGCTTAAACAGAAGCCGGACTCTCGACGGGAATCTAATTCTGAAGGTAATGGACAGCAATGGCTCGAAGAGAGGGGACAGAAATATGAGTCAATGGGATTAGAATACGATTACATTAATATGGAAAACACTTCAAATGATTTGTTTAACAACGAAGAAGATAATAGAGACCAAACCGTTGACCCCTTCTCGACATCACTTATGACTTATGAAGAGAATGACCAGAACTATAAACCGGTTCGAGTCAACCGAAATTCACTCAAACAAATGAAATCTTCAGAAGTGATTGTCGTTGACTTTTCTCCTCCGCTCACAAAAAAATATTATCGGAATTTAATGCCTGACATTCAGATAACTGTTTGTCCTTCTTGTTTCAAGGTATGCCTCAAATCAATTGTCACGAGTCATGACTCATTTTAGCTCTTATTAAGTCTTTTCTATAATAGCATGATCAAATTTATAACTGAAGCTTAGCTCTAAATCTATTACCATTTCATTTATAAAAATATAAATTATTTTCAGTTTTTCCATTCGGATGAGTTCGAACTGCAAACCCTTCGTTTAGGCCGCTGTCCTTTTTGTCGGTTCACTAATAAAAGATCTGAAGAATGAAATGATTGCATCCAATTTTCTTAAATAAAGACTTATTTAAATAAATTTTATTATCTTTTGTTCTTTTATTTTCTTATGTTATGACCCGCGAGTCCTCACATTTATTCTTTGGTTTTTTTTGTAAATCAGAAAATGTATTCGTTTTTGTTAAAGAGTTTAAAGAAATTATCGAATCAAAGACAGTATTTGTTAACTTTTGACAAAATGGTTGACATTTTTCGTGATAAACAAAAAATAATATTTAATAAAAAAAAATTTAAATCAAATATTGAAGAAAATTAAAACAAATCAAAATTTATTAGTAATTTACTAATAAAATACAGTTCTTTAATTCAATTTTATTTTTCAGTGGGTTTTCAGATACTTATTCGGAATAACTTATTCCTTGTTATTATTTTTATACTCTTATATAAGTTCTTTCGGTCTATTCTTAAATAAAAGAATCATTACTAACAAAATCAAAAAGTTGTGACTTCACTACAATACATATTATTTGACTAAAGATTACAAAAAACAATAAATTGAACTAAATTTTAACCTTCTATTCAAACAATAGTCTTAGAAAACTCTAAATATTTATTATTTTGAGTTTATTTATTATCAATAGTTTGATGTATTTTCGGTAATTTTACAAAACACTATTTAGAGTATAACTCATAAAATAAAAATGAATGTATTTGTAATCTTTAAATATCTAGAATTACCATGGTACAGTCTTTGAGATTTAACTTCAGACATCTTTTATTAGAATTAATAGCAATATATGAGGTCTAGAGTCTAGACTTCAGAGATTTGCTGTTTTCGATTTAAACGATTGAATTTTTAAAATAATTATAATTAAAATCGTTTCTCTAATCAATTGATTTATATTTTCTAAATCGACTCTAAAATTAAGTATTTTTGTGAGAATTCAAATGTCGAGGATTTGTTCAAATGTAATACAAATGCAGTCATATATTATTGTTGTTATATTTGGAGAAATTGAATTTTAAAAAAAATAATAGAATACTATGAATTCATAAAAAATAAAAATTGTGTAGAAATCAATGACATGTTGTGTTGGACAGTGGTTTTAATGAGTTTTATGTGAGATTCACATACCTGAGCTGCACTCACGCATAGTGCCGTTGATCCAGTAGACAATGATGACCCACCCTTCTTCCAGGAAGGAGCTTGTTTGTTCAGTACTTCAGGTGGAACTGATAGAAATGGCTGTAATCACATATACGTCATGCATGCAATCAGTGTTAGGTTCGTTGTCATGCAGTCAATACTACCAGTCCTCGGCTCCTGAGGCCCACTGACGACCCCAATGACCGAAAACTTAAAACATTGATTCATATCTAATATTACTTCCACTCTATTGTTAACATTTATAGTATTAAATAAATCGATTCAATTAATTAAACTTTAATTACAATAAATTAAAGACAATTAAAGCCATGAAATTGATTATCAATTAAAATAAAAATTTTAAAAAAATTTCCCACATTTAATATTGTTGTCGATATAATAAACCCCCAAAAAGGGTCAAAACACCTAAAAAGTCAACCAATTTTTAAAACCAAATTCTATATAAAACATTATCATTAGTTCAACCGATATGTCGACGAATCCCTGAAACCAAATGAGTTGACATATCGACTGAACTGTCTATAACTTTGAAAACATTAGTTTAGTTTTTAGTTGATTAACACATTTTTTATGACAGATTTAAACTTAAAATGTTTTTTTTGTTTCCATTACATTGTATTTGCTAACATTTTTTCAAATTGATATTCATTTGATTATTTTTCTTACCTTGCTTATTTAAGTAAATTTCTAAATTTGGATTCTCTTATACAGTATACATTCGATATATGAGGTCCTGATATAACCAGAAATTCGATATAACCAGGTGTAGTTTATGTACCGTTTTTCTTATGGAGCTCATAATGTTAAACATTGAATATAACCAGACTTGATATAACCAAAACTAGTATTGTATGCCATAATTAAAGTTATAAATATGATTTGGATGCGAAACTGATTAAGAATTTTATAATTATTCAAATAATTAAGGTATAATTTATATGAAAATCAATTTAAAAGGCAAAAACATTGGAATATTTAGTATATAACTTTGAAAACTATGAGCTTGAAAATATAAACTAGTAAAAATTATGAAAAAATGGTTAAAAACTAATTAATTTAAAAGAGGACTCATTAATCACTTTGACATCAAATCACTCGAAAATTAAACTAAGATTTGTTGGACTCTATTCTTGAATTCGACAAAATGTGTCGAACCATAAGTCAAATAAATCATTATTTGATTTAGATTTCGAAGCTATAGCTCACAATTTGAAGTTCAATTAAAGCAACTTTTTTTTTGTTTGAGTACAAACGGAAAAACTAGAATTGTATTCACATTAAAAAGCAATAAATTTTTTATAGAGACTATAATCTATGATTACCTAAAGATATGGCCGAAAACCAAAACAAAATTTGATATCAAAGAAAGTTAGAAATATGAGAAACTCATCTACAATATAAATTAGTCACATTTTTTTAGAGTTGCAAGGTGGTGCCATTTTCTAATGTTTAAGTTCAGCGCATTTAGAAAATATGCAAGATAATGATTATTCATTTTGATTGGAAACTATTATTATATGATTTTATTTTATTTAAAAATTATGTCATAATATTATGAAATACTCATAAATTTTTTAGATAAAAGTGATAAAAATAGAAGCAAGGTGAAATTGTTCGATGCTTTCTTTGGCACAATAATTGACACCACCACAATTTTTGTCCTATCAAATAGTAATACAAAAATGTGCCAGTGCCAAAGCCTTTGTGCTAAAGCTCTTAAGGATTGTAAGGATTGTCCATAAAATACACTTTGAGTGCAAAATATGTTTTTGAAATATAAACTGTAAGTCGTGTTCTCTCATATATTCTCATATATTCCCCACTTTTTGAAGTCTTAGAAATTTTTCGATCAAATGTCTGATAAAATTAGTTGAAATTTTGTTGCCTTTCTCTTTGGCACCCGAGAACCCACGACATTCTATTCGATCGGTGAATTCTTCCAGTGCCAAGGATAAAGGTCAGTTTATATCAGTTTATTACAAGTTGAATGAGTTGTGCTCTTAATGGCAGTTTTGAAATTTAATGTCGCTCTCGATAGCACCAGAGAAGCCACGGCTATAATGATAAGGCAATCCGTGAATTCTTCCAGTGCCATTAAGAGAAACCATTCACACCATTGTTTGCCGATAATTGTGACCATTTCTTTCCTCTTTACTAAAAACTCATTAAATCGCTTTTATTTAAATCACAAATCAATTAATCAATTGTTTTGAAATCAATATATACTTTGAATTCTCAAACAAAAGACGATTCTTGAGTTGAACTGTAATTTAATGTAATAATAATAATATTAATAATAATAATAATAAAAATAATAATAATAAGGAAATTTTGTGGGAAAAAGTCAATGAAATTTTAATAATACTATAGAAAGAAAGCGTCGTCTAAACTGAGCGCCGACTTCGTTACGAAATGCATGATTTGTTGCTTTGAAACCGGATTCCTCTCAGATGTGAGCCTTACGTGAGATATTCAAAAGTGAAAGACTGATGTGAAATGTTGGTAGTCTTGGACTTTCTTTTTTTAAGCAACACATCGATGTAACAGCCTTTTGTGCTCTAATTATTATGCCCTAGGCTAATCTATTGCTCTTATCCATTGAGAAACACTAAGTTTTAATAAATGTACTTAATTTGAGATTTCCTGTACTCTATCTTACATTTAGTAATTGGTTTTAAATATTTGATAATAAAATATTCAAACTATTATTACAAAATTATCTGATCTTGCTCAAATTCAAAGAGTTAAAAGAGTATTTTTATTTATTAAGACAATAAAATAAAAATAAAAGTGTATTAAGGTAATTCCTTGATTTGATAATAAAATGACGTGATTTAGAGAAAGGGTAGAAAATAGTTAAGAATAATATTTTGTGTCTTTAATTTATACTTAAAATTCTTATATTATTTTATTATTTAAATTTTCCTTAAAATAGTGAACGAGTGTCGAACGAGTTGTCACTCTTATTGAAAGTCATTTATTTCTGAAAATATCTTTTACTAAATGAATATAAAATTTAATAAATTCTAATTTAAATTTATATAATTTATGGACAAAAAACCCAATACTATTCGTAACGTAACCTAATCTCAAGTACTCTGACCTAAACTTATCTAATTCTAACCTATCCTTTGAAACGAACAAAACTTAGAGATAATAAACTAATTATAATATTTTGTTTTTTATTTAATAAATGAGATTCTTAAAAAAATCTGTCCTAGATAAGTAGATTAAACTTATTATTAAATTTTATCATAACTTTTATGAATAAATTTGTTACCGATTCTAATGGAAAAAGAAATCATCTATGTGAATTTTTTAAAATTAAAAACATATATATTTATATATAGAGAATGCCTTCACATTATTAATAAAAACTACCTTATTTGTTTATTTAATATTTACACAATGAGTTTCAAGTTGTTCATCAAGTCAAATGAAATATGCTTGACACTTTAAAAACCTTCTCATGATTTTATATTAAAATTAGAATTAAAATGTTTTTTAGTTGAATTGTAATTAACATAATTGTATTCATTGCATATCATTTTATTCGGTATTAATTTATTGATTCAGAGATATTCAAATGGAGCCAAAATTGGACACAAAATCCTCTTTATCTGAATAATCAAATATTTAACACAAAAACTAAATCATTAATGACATAAAACTAACGATAAAATTCATCCATTTATTAGATGTTCTCTCAATATGTTTCAATTGACCACAAACCCTAATGAGAAATTTATAATGAAAGGACCAAGAACGTTCTATCAACATTCAATGATTAGCACAATTCCAAAAACTTATTGACAACAAAATTAAAAGTTCAGACGAAATGTTCACTTTTTAAGCGTCTTATTTGCGATAAAATCTTTTTTTTTAATTTTCTTTTTTTTTATTGAATCAATTCTTGGGTAAAATGAAGTGATATGTGACTGATTTCTTCATAAATGACTTCACTCATTGTAATTATGAGAATTAGTTCTTTCGACAACTATAAAATGATTCGAACGTTCGCTCATTCATTCCTTAATATAATTTAAATGATTCCATAAAAAATGTTAAATTATTAATAAATTTTACTAATATTGGGAGTGTGAGAGTGAGGGAGGGAAGGGAGAGGGAGAGAGTGAATTGTCACCAAAATTCAACAGTAAAAAAATGCTGTTCGTCGAACCTTTTAAGCAAAAAATTTGGATTTTTAAGGAATAGACATAAAAATAGAAAACATAGAAACTAAACAAAAATGAATTATTTAACAAAAAGTAATTTTTTGTTTCCAATTTCGAACACTAAAAGACAAAGAGATATGTTTTAAAAAATATAAAAATAAAAATAAGAAAAAGTTTTTAATTTTTTAGATCAAAATTGAAAAATAATAAACTAGGTGTGAATAATATTTATGCAAATAATTGACTTCTCATAATAAAAATAATTATAATTTTCAAAATTCTCATCCCTTTTATAAAAAGATGAAATAAAAATGGTTTTAATGAACATATTATAAGACAAATGGCTTTCACTCATTTCAATTAAATTTATAAAAGTTTATATAAATTCTGATTCTTTTTGAATGAAAGCGAAACTAATAATTATTTGTCGTTTAATTCTGAGGAGTTTTCAAGAATTAAAAATGTGGTAAATGTTGGGTCTCTTATGAGTCTTACTTATCATTAAGTCATAAGAATTTTCATTTGTATGTCTTTCATGTCTAATGTTAGACTCGATGTACTTTTTTCATGAGTTGATATCCATTATTAATGATTCTAATATTCTCTACACTTATACCAGTTTTGAATTAATCCGGAATTACACAACTTTTCAAAATAAACTTTGGCTTTCATTGAGAAGAACCTATAGTTTGAGTCTGAGATGTCCAATAGGGGGTGTCCTCGATTCCCCTCACAAAATCTTTTGAAAATAAGGGACAAATTTTGTGTTTTAACATAAAATTTAAAAGTTAGTACATATTTTGTTTAAGAACTCTTAAATTTAAATAAAGACTATTAAAGAGCGTTTCAAAGCTCTAACACTAAATTACTCGTTTAAAACATTAATCTTTTCAGTTTTCAAACTTAATATATTTTTAAGTTATAAGAGCGACAATTTTCACTATTTAACAAATAAAGGGATAAATTTAAAGAATATGTTTAAACTTATTGAATACTACATAGATATTGAAAATGAATAAAATGACATTTTTTAAAAATTTGCACTTTTTTCGTAATCTACTCTTGAATACTGCTCTTAGATTTGAAGTTATATAAGTTATACCCCCTTTAGACCCTCTGTGATGAAACCCATTGGTTATGCCTGGTTTGAGCTATTCTTTAAATGTTGATCTGTTGTAGAATTGGACTTAAGTGACATATGAGTCATGAGTTGTTTTGAGACTAATAGCGAACATCTTTTGTAAGTTTAAAAGTGATTGAAATAATTGTTAGTTTACTTTCATTTATTCTTTAATAAAGAAAAGAAATATTTCGACAAATTTCGAAACGATCGCCAATAGAGGCGTTTCGCACAGAATAATATCTGTTAGACTATTAGAAAAAGTGAAATTTTGTCACAAAATGAATATATGGCCGCAGGGTTTGCAGGGATAGCAGGGCTTCGCACGAATTGTTGTGCGGAAATATTTAGATGAAGCCGTGAGGCATCCAATGGCTTATGTCTTATGTCGCCTCCAAATGATGTCTTATGTCTTATGTCCTCTTCCACTGAATAAAACTGATGGCTTATGGAAGTCATTGTAGAACAGAATAAGAGCTCTTTTGGAATATTATTGAGGCATTCAAGTCAAAAGAAGGTAAAGCATAGGCAAGAGTTCAGTGGCATCACATCACTGCCTCGAGAAAGCAGTGATGCCCAACTGGTAGCCAACTGTCTGGCAAACGCTCTTCACTTTTTTCGCTAACCATATGCCACCCCTTAATTTACAATAACTTATGAATTATAACTTTTCTTAATTGTATCAACACTTAAATATTATTTTATTGCTATAAAATTGTCATTTGATTTATATATTTCAAAATAAATTGACTTTCACTGACTTTTGCTTAAAAATATATAAATGAATCGTAAACTCCATTTCAAGACTAAATAAGATTGAATGCATTGATTCACAATTGAAAAGCCCTTAAGTCTGAAAACGATAAGAAAATATGTATTTAAATATCGGTAATGAGTTGAGGAAAAATGAATTAAATAAAGTGAAGACATCGGCCATTAAAAAAAGCAACGATTCGACTATTTTCTCAACTAATTATTGTGTTAACCCATGCATTCATTCATTCATTTAAAAAACTTGTGCCAAACTGTCAAACGTCACCTCTCTTTGTAGTTTTAACCTCTTATATAATGAAATAGCAACATGCAAACTCTTACTTTTATATCACAAACCAATAATAAAGAAAACTCGAGTTATAGTAACTTAAATAATATCCAATTTTTTTCCATTGAATTTGATTTTAGTTAATTCGATGACAATTATATTCACATATTTTATCGAATCGTAAGTTAAACAAAAGACAAAATTATTTTTATTAATCATCGCTGAGTTATCAAATTTTTTTTCATTTAATTTTAGAGCCGACTATTTAATTCTCAATTATTTGCGAAACAAATGTTTAAATTTTTTTTCGAAAAATTAATTGTAATGTAGAAGAATTTGCAAGTAATCTTGGCTATTTTCATCCGCTAAGTTTAATAAAAATAACTTCTAATTGAGAATTAAATTTAGTTCTATTTTTAAGAATAAAAAAAACTCAAATTCTTAAAGAATTGAGAATTTATTTCTTAATTGAATTTGTGTTAAGAGTTTGTATTTTGGTTTAAATTTGGTTAATATTCCGGAAAAGCAAATCTATGGGAAAATGAAAAAATAAAATAACATTTTTTGGGCAAAAGAAATGAAATTTTAATAAATTAAGTGCATCGAAGGCAGGGGTGGACCCCAAGAATGGAGTATAGGATCGATATGTTTAACAGCGGCTGACACACGAACGTCGACTCAGTTTCACAGTAAAGATCAATATTTACAACATTTCCGAGAGTCTCTCCGACTCAGGCAATGCAATAGTGCCCAACCCATTGTGGGGCTTGACTTTGATTGCAATGGACGTTACTTTATGTGCCGTCTTTCAAATGATTCTCATCTATACTTCTTATTACTTTTCATATCATTATTGAAATCGATTGCATGTCTCAAATGTCTGAAACTAAATCTTCAGAATTATTGGAAATCAAACATTCAATTAGAATATGTTTTTTGTAATAAAACTATTTTTATTATAACATTTAATAAAATCTTTTAATCTTCAAATCTTTTAAATTGTATTTTATTCATTTTCATGATAATCAGGGTATTCTCTCATTCTATATAAGACAAATATTTGGGTAAAGTTTTAAGCAATCATTTCATTGAATGTTTTAATTAAATTCTATATAAAATCACTTTTTAAGAGTAATATTTCAGTGATGTTCACAATTTGCTTAAATTAATGTTAAATATAATTGATTAATGAGACAGACATTGAGACAGGCAATGAGACAGGTAATGAAAGGGCCAATGTAAAGGACATATATTTAAATCAATTTATTTTTGTTTTGCTCAAAATGTTATTCTTGATAAATGTTTATTCACAAGTTTTATAACATTGAAAAACTGTTTTCTATTAACTAAACTTCATTTTATTCATAAGTTTGTGAGTAATTCAATAAAATGTTTAAATTTGTTGTTATTTCAATGAATGTATATTTTATAACATTTCAGGAAAATTAAGCGAAAAATGTATTTTCAAAGGAATTCAATTCGGAAGAAAAAATTTATCCTCATTATAACATCGAGTAATTATTGACAATCTTTTATCCTTAACTAATTGTAAACCTCTAATTTGATACTTATCTTGTCTTAAATAAGTTGCAAGATTAAGTGTTCACATAATACAACAATATTTGTTGACATATAAATATCTATAATAGGATTATTATAATTCAAAGATATTATATTCTAACACCTTTTAGTTAATAAAAAAAAAGAGTAAGGCTAAATTATGATATTTTATTTTTGAAACTCATTTTCATTTAGAATGAAATAACTGATTGCATACAAAATTGAAACTACCTTACTCATTACTCATCAATATTTAAACATAGAAATTACCCTAAATTTTATTCCCTTAATACAAATAAAGAAAAAATATTTCTACTAAATTTGACCAAGAGTATTCAATAGTGAATTCAATTTAATTAATTTTAGAGTAGCAAGGTATACCACTGGTTAAATGTTCTTTTATAAACAATTATTAACGATTAAAATTCAAAACATTAAAATAACTTTTAATGATTCCTATTTTAGACTTAATTTCAATATAATTTGTAATAAAAAGTAATACAAAGTAATATAAGGTGAAGTAATATATAGTGAAAGGTAATGCAAGATAAGTCAATCGAAAAATTAAAGCGATAAATATGAATGAGAGGAATAATTTTAAAAATTAATGTTTTATAATAATAATCGGAAATCCTTCGGAGAAATTAAGTAAAACTATAAACAATTGAAGATATTATCGACTATAATATGGGGTATAAGTAGTAGTCATCACAAAATGCAAATCTTTACGCAAAACATAAGTAACTTAAAGTAATGAACGATTCAATGATTCAATTCCTTCTTAACTTATATTTTGCATAAATTAAAAATTATAAAACAACTCTGAGAAGAGCCTTAATTAGTCATTAATATAATGAATGTCATAAACTAAAGTTACATCGATTCTCATTTTCTTTGTAATAATATTTTGTAATTCAATAGACAACATATCCATTACAACACTGGAAATAAAAAATAATTCACCTTGATGATATTGATTTAATAAAATTAGCCAATGATGAAATGGTTAATGGAAAATATGAATGAATACAATTTTGACAAAACTTATTATCAATTGAAACAATTGTCACACAATTTATTTTTATCGAAATACTCATCAATATTTGAATGGTGGTAAGGGTTGAACTTGTTCTTTTTGTTTGTAAGGGTAACTTCAAATGATATTCAACAATATTTGAAGGAAAGACTAAATGCATGACTTTTGTGTAAGACTTGAATAAAGTATAAGAATATTGAAATGTTTGCAATCATTGAATCATAGTTTGTCTAATGAGTGACTGATTCAGCAGTTTTTCATAGAGTAGTCACTACTCAGTAGTGAAATAGATTCGGATCCTTTAGAGTCAATGCACTGACAAATGTCTGAATTCGACAATAAATTCATAGTTTATTCAATAATTATTTTTCAAACGGCACTCAATATGTCTGATATGCCGGTTGTTTGCAATTTGCAAATCTCTTCGTAATAAATATCTATTCAGTGATTTAGTCAATAGTTATTATGAATTCGTCACTTCTTTTTCAGTGTATATGAGAACAGGTATTCGTATTTTTAATAAATGAAAAGATTGTCTGCTTTTATGGTTAGAGCAAAAGCAATGACACAGCAAACGGCAAATGCAAGTCTAACTCCATGAGCGCACCGGACGTTAGTGTTTATGATGAAAGTTTTCGGTTGGCTCCACACCACTAATCAAGTGGTGATCATAGCATTGCTTAGTTCTCTCTCACGCACTCTTACATTGCTTTCAAACCGATTTCCACTGACTTTTCAGTTTTGACAAAAAATATTTATTAAAAACGACTCACATTTGACTCAAATTAATTGTACGATAGATCTCCTGATAAGTTCACAATTATTATGATATTTTCAAACTTATTTGTTCTTGCTCAAAATCAGAACGATAACAATTTTGAAGCGATCAAATCGAAGCGATAATTAATTGTTTTATTTTATGGTAATATTTTGTTTTAAACAAAGAAGAGACCATTACTACAGACTGTGTCTGATTTTAAGATTAAAATTAAACCAAATTTAAATATTAAGACAAAATCGGGTTTTTATTATAAATTTTTATAAAACACTATTTAATGAACTTTAAAATTATAGACTGTCTTAAGTCAAAAAGAGTAAATTCATTGATAATTATACGCGTGTTTTGTCGTTTCAACAATTCAAGAATCAATTGTGAGTCAGAGCTTTAAATGAATGCTTTCTCTCCATTAAGTTTGACACCAAATTAAAAGGACAGACGATTATATGCCTAACCTTTAAATTTTCTTTTCCATCATTTGAAGTCTATTCTCTCTTCTCTCTCTCTCTCTCTCTCGTGGTTTGTGCCCTTCCCTCCCTTCTTTTTGAAATGCCTCTGTTGTCCACTTAATAGTAGGTATGATATTCTGTTTGCACGACAGTCCT
This sequence comes from Galumna obvia, assembly GCA_034695785.1. NCBI lineage: Eukaryota > Metazoa > Arthropoda > Arachnida > Sarcoptiformes > Galumnidae > Galumna > Galumna obvia. Next base: position 29,989 of record JAQFZM010000193.1, read on the forward strand.
CGTGAATTGAATAAAAGAGTCTTTTTAGTATGAATTTGATTCAATTTGATTGGTTGTGGAGATGTTCTCACAAGAAATCAAGAAATTGTTGTAACTCATAGCAAGTCTTTCCTCTCAGATTGGAATAAGAGACAGGATTTTAGTGTCAAAATAATTTTGATCCAAAACTTAATTTTTTCGTTTTATATATTCTAATTGAAGTCATATATTGAGAGAAAGAGTGAATAAATAGTGAAAACATCTGAACAAACTGTTCGTTCGACTTCTTTTGTCGGGTTTGGCTGACATACAATTGTGATAATAGTTTGCATTAATAGAGGCAATGCCTGACATCTGCAATACAATGGCATGTATTCCGATCATAAGTCTGGCACTAAGTTTACAATAATTGCATTTTTATCAACGAAGGCCACGCCCGTGATTTTGCTCTTACTCATACTCATACTCATTCTAATACTACTCATATACTAATTCATATTATATTCAATCAAACTTTCAGAGTCTATAATGTCTATAATGTCTCTAATGTCTATCCGGCAAAAAGTTGGGCACAAATTAAATCGATAATTCGATATATACTGTATTATAAAAATTAATGTAAATACAGATTAAACCATTTTATAAATATATATATTAAAAATCATATATAACATCATATAATATATAATATGAAATACATATTCCATATTTTTAGTTCAGAATTGAAAAGATTATACAATAAATGGTAACCAATGAAAAGCCGTTTTGTAGTCTTCAATACTTATTCTAAGATCGGATTCTTTAATCAATATTAAGTCTATCATTAATTTTATGTTTCGGTGGAAAACATTTTCAATATGTTTGTGATCTCAACTTTTCGTATAAAAGTAAAGCACAAACTATTGGACCCAAAACTAGCGCTAATAAACGCATGTTTTGTAGAATACGTTTAAACCAAATTCTGTATTCATAAATGAATTAATACATTTAGTCTTATGAAGTCGGAAACAAAACAATACGTTGTCATAGGGACCGGTACCCCCTCTCCTGTATTTCTCTTTTCAACGGTTGTTGTCTTGAAATGAGGTTTTCATAAAAACATTCTCTCATTTAATAATAATAATTACTTTATGGCAAAAAATTGATTTCTATAAACAAATGACTAAAAGTGCTATATATGTACTGAAGGGACACAAATACCTTCACTTTAGTACAGAATTTTCACGAAATAATATAATTCCCAAAAAACTCATTTTAATAGTTATTAAATGATTTCATTCTATAAATTCATTTATTATTTTCTTAAAAAGAGTTTTCAATTTTAATAATTAATCAGATATTGAATTATTTTCCGAAATTAATTATTTAATAAAACTTGCCTTACTCTTTTTCATTTATTGGTAATTGATATGGACATATATTAACATTAACAAGTTCAACCATTCAAAGGTTAAAAGGTTTCAATGCTTTAATACAATGAATTAAAACTATTTTTTTTGTATTTGGCTTTGAATTAGACTTAATCTAGTTGAATAATAAAATGGAACTTGATACATTTGATCTTATATTAGGTCACACCTCTAAATTTATAATTCGGTTTTCGCTCTTTTGTCGAAAAGGAAATACATTTTTATGATTTGAGATAAAAATTCTGTTAATTTTAAAGAATGTTTTTCTTCAAAAGGTTTTATATACTTTAAGTAATCTTTTGTAGATTTTGGTCTTAACTTCGCGTTGTTTTTGAAGTTTTAGCTCAAAACAGACCAAAATCTAATCGATTAAAATGAAAATAAAATCGTAAAGTTAACAAAACTGGTGAACTTGTCAAGGTCTGTTAGACTATTAAATTATTTATAAAATTTGATAGAAGAGGAAAATCTCTCCTAAAAGTCAAATTCCTGTCTAATAAAAGGTGGGATTTCTATTGACTCATCTCTCACTTGATATTTGATATTTGAGGTAATTTTTCACAAATAGAATGAAATTATTTAAAACACTATCAAAAGGGTTTCATTGGATTAGACTCTCGTTTCGAATGACTTAACACAAGATATGAACAGAATTTGATATAAAGAAAGAGTTAATACAATGAGAATGTCGTTAAAAATTTGGATAAATTATGGCTAAAACCGTTTAATTTGAAAGCAGTGTTTCCGGAAAAATGAGACAAAATTATTGTTTTTGGTTTAAGTCATGAGAGGCCTGAAAACCAGATGAGTTATTAGAGAGAAAACCTGTGGCCAACAAACGTTAGCACAGCTCTGGTGCAGACTCTACTTTGGGCCCAATCTATCAGACATACGCTATCATTAGTGGCAGTTCACTAAACTTGAATTAAGACTATTTTTTGAAAAATGAGTTTTCAAATACTCCTTCTTTGAAACGATTCCATAGTTTTTTAGATCAAATTATTCGCTATTAATAATTGAACTGAACTTTGCATACAATCAAAGCTTAAATTATATTCGAATATAATATTATATAAAAAATAATATTCACTGATTTTACCTTTGATTCAAAATTTGTAGCGAAAATTCAAAGAAATATTTCTTATGATGAATGAGTCAAATGTACGTAAGATTTGCTGTTTTATCAAATACTATATAACCAAATGACGAGTGAATTCAAGGCCAGCATCTGAAGGGAAAACGAAATTATGCTTTTCATAAAGTGGTTCTTAACTTTCCTTTATTTCTACACCACTTTTTCAATCCCTCTTTTCTCTGTCTTTTCTCTGTTTCTCTCGAATATAGCATTTTTGAAGGAATGTTATCCCAAAAAGAAATCGTAAAAACGAGTGAAGAAGAAGTAGAACCAGAAGAATGCAATAATAATAATGATGATAATGATGAGGACTACACAAGTCTTCAGACACTTGACTCCAGTCATTCAATTCTCGACGAAAAGTCAAATTCATTGCATTTCATTGTTTTAAAGTTTAGTTTAGTCGATGAGAAACACTTCACTTTAAAAACTATTGTTTAATGAGTTATCAATTAATTGAGTTAAGAGTCGGTCAGTAGTGGTTCGCATAAAACATACATAAGGAAAGACTGAAGGCGTCGATCGACTCAATGAGAGACTCAATGAGAGACTCAATGAACTTACGATTGTGTGGAACAGAAGAACAGATGAGAAGCACTTAATTAATGTAATGATGAAACCATTTATCCAAAACTGGATAAAACTAAGGCCAGAGACCGGCTCTGTTTAGTGCGCATAAAGCCATTGAGTGTTGGCTGCAAAACGCGTTGGAAAGTCGTTTATATCTTACTTTTTCGATGTGGTCTCATAATATATGTAGTGCTCTGTTGACTGTTTGTGTTGTAACAGTCAATATGTATTGTGTCGATGGATGTGATGTTCAAATTTTTCAGCTGCACTTATCCTACAGCTATTACCAGAATATAATGACCGGCTTTTGCTTCTATCGTCATAAGTGAAGCCTCTATTCACAGGTATAATACTGAGGGGAAACCAAAAGGTATGGGGAGTATGAATTGTTTCGCCAAGCCAAACACAGCAAGCTCATTGGATGCCGTAATTGCGGTGTGTCACGCAATGCCAGCACCACATCTACATTGCATACAACAATGCTATCCACTCAATGCCTCTCTCTCTCTCTCTCTCTCTCTCTCTCTCTCTCTCTCTGCGTCACTCTCTCCCTGTCTCCCTCACTCCCTCTCCTTTCTTGAGTGATTAAAATTGTAATCTTAATCACACAAATTATTTCATTCATTTTATAAAAATGGAATAAGAAATTAAGTTTTTCTAAAAAAATAAAAGAAAAGAAAAGATTTGAATCTTTTAAAAAACAAAGATTTAAGTCATAACAGAAAAGAAAAAACTAACCCATTGTTCTCAGTATTAACAGTGTTCACAGTATGAACAAGCTCAAACATTCAAATCAATGAACCAAAACTAGATTTGTTGGAAAAGATTCATAATTTTGTTGATATCCTGAGTTTTATATTAAATAAAGCGCCAAATATTCTCATTTGAAGTTATATTACGATTCTTTCTTTAAGTCTATGTCCAGAACATAATATTTGGTGTAATTTTAAAGTCGACGACCTTGTATATTTTGTCCCAGAAGTGAATAAATAGAAACATCTCATAAAGGAAAATGTGTGGAAAAGTCATGAAAATAGGATTTGACTGTAATAATAGTGCAAATCATTTTTCGACTGAATATAATTTAATGCATTTAATATACAATTAAATTCAGATCAAAAGTTTTATACACTTTAACTCATATTCTTGAAGTAATTTAGTGGTCACACAATATTACCTTGCTCAAAATGGAGCTTCTGATTAAATGTCGCCATTATTTTATTAAATTTATTTGAAAGTTATGCTCACATTTTCACTAAAACTGAGACTATTGTTAGTCGTGTGCTATAAAAGCTATAAATTATTATAAAACTCATATTAGGGTTCAATTTTTATTTCTCCAAAAATAGAGATACGACATAACCATTAAACTCCAGTTTTGTATTAATATTTAATAATAATTTAATTAAATTCATTGAATTTTTATTAAATTGAATGTTAATTGTTTTCCATTTCGGAAATGACTACACTTTATATCATTGAAATATCAACAATTACTATACATCCTTTTAATTATTAAAAATTAAATATATTTAATCTTGGTGCTCAAATAACGTGTATGAAGCTTTATTATGGATGATCATATATGATGGTATATGATCGTGACCAATTATATTTGAATCATCTCATGAAGAGTAACCTAAGAATAAGTATTCATTAATTTCTTTATCATTGATTCACTGATTCCTTAAAACAACTGATAGTTTCAGAGTTTCAGAGTTTAAGATTTCCTTATTTTTATTTTAAAGAAATCATTTATTTGTTGCTAAATATTAAGCGATGATATCTTTTTCACAATAGTAATCAAGAATATATCCTAGGGCAATCATATAAATTTATCCCAAGTTGTAGAATATTATTACAATCATTCTTATGAATAAAAACACTGATATTACTTATGATAAGAGATTACTAATCAGAAGCTGTCAATTAGTGATTGATATGACTCTTTCGACAAAAGGGATAGAATTGTGTGAACCCCTCTTTAAGATAAATATTTAGCCAAAAATACGGTCGTATATAATACAGTAGTGATACCTCTTTAATACCACTTCAATACCATTTAATATTTGATTCGTTAAAAGTGAAACTTTTTAACCTTTCGTTTATAAAATCGATATTTGAAATCTTTTAATAATGTCTACAATCATTTCGATACAACATTTATATTTTTGATTAAAAATTAAGTTTAAGTCAAAATTTAATTCTTATGTTTTTTCATTTTTTAAAGGATTTTTTGATAAGAAATATAATTTAGAAAAGCGTTTAATTTTCTAATTTAATTTCAGTAATTTTAAGGAATTTATTTTCACTCAAATTTTGGGATTTTTAAAACTGTTTTTATACACAAATAAATTACTAAAACACTAAAATTTAGGAAAACTTCCTAAATTTTATAAACAAAACAATTGTTTTTTAAATTTTATTCAAAAGTATATTTTAAATAATAAAGAGGAAAGAAGAAAGGGTTCTGGGAAATTCTTTAATTCAACATTTTTATGACTTATACTTTCAGAAAGAGATTATTCTAATTTCTTTAATTTGATATTAATATTATTACTAGTATAATAATTTAGTTATACTCTTAATTATATGAAATAAACTAAACTATCAAATTCTAAAATCTATGTTTTATTTTTCTAATATTTTCACACTCTTTTGGCAACGAATTAATGAAATAAATGAAGAGAGCATTCAATTTAATAAAAAGAGGATAAGTAATGACATTTGATTTATTAAACATGAAATTACTTTCAAAGATGATATAAATACTCAAAAAAATGCTTTGAATGAAAAACAATATTAATAAAAATGTTATTTATTTTAATTTATATAAATAAATAAATAGATAAACTCACGAATTAAATATTAATTATTAAAAATATTCTTAAAATTAATTATTGTTTTTATTTAAATAAATATAAATTTGATGTTAAGGTCAGACACTGGTCATAAAGATGGTATACAAATATAAAATATAGAGGTTTGTCTGTATTCTAATTGAATTTTAAAATTACTTTCAAATAAAATAATTAGTTATAAAAGTAAAAATTGTTTTATTTTAAACGAAAGAGTCGTATGAGTGATGTGTCGATCAAAGCAGTCAAATATCGTCGACTCAAACGAAATATAATTTGATGTCAATTATATGACAACTGAACGACTCAGACGAGAGTATGAGAAAAGTCATCCATTCCTTTGTATTTTCATTATATTAATCACGTAATGATAGACGCGAAGGAAGTTTGCGTTTTCACAACCGGACAAAAGGCAAGAGAGGAGTGCATATTATTTCTCTCAGATCTAATGCCAGATATCCCGACCCTATGTTTCCGTTCAGAGAGAGAACAGGTATTGCATATAAGACAGCCATTAATGAAACACTGCGAACGAATTAACAAAATTCACCATTCTAATAAGCTTGGTCATTAAAAAAATTAATTATTTAAATAAGTAATTTGAAATTTATAAAATAAATTTACTAGCTTACAACGGAAGTCTTGAGGTACCTTACTTTGTGTTTTGTACCTTAATTTGAATTAATATTGGATCCATACAAAGACATCCTTCATTATTTTGACAATTATTAATGCTAAATGTATCTAGACCAATTCACTAAATTGTATGTATTAGAGGTGGGCCTCATTCAAGAAGATGTATCCATTAATTTTAGATACATTTCATATGTATTAATATTTATATCTTATAATAACAGAATATTTATTCATAAAAAATGTATAAAATTGTTATTCATTTTAAAAGTTGTGAAACAAATTTTTTTAAACTAAAGTTTTAAATTATATTTTAAATTATAAACTTATTTTGGAAAATATAATTTTCTATTTTTTTCATTTAAAAATTTTGGTCTTTTATTTACCTCTTTTATTGTTTTTTAAACATTTTTGTCTTAAACACAAAATAGAGTTTTATTTAAAACTGAGATCAGAGTGAAAACACATTTATAGTAATTATAGAATTTGAACAAATTAGTAAACATTCATTTCTTATCTCCTAATTTAAAAATCAACACTTTATCAAAACCATTAGATTTCAGACAAGATTTTAACAAAAAACTTTTTATTAAGTAGATTAATTGTTCTAGCCACTCTTTCTTAAATTTGTTTTTGAAAAAGTCTATTCATTGTAAAGTATATTCACCGATAAATTATTTTATAGATTAATATATTATTTATTTTTTTCTAAAAAAATTAAATTCACAAATGAGTGGCAAAATTTCTTCAATAAATATATGGTTTCATAACAATATCTATAAATAAAGATTTTATTACTTAATGATTGATTGCATTTATTGTTGTTATAAATAATTTCATATTTTAGTAAAATTGTGTTTAATTTGGTATTAATTTATCTAAAATTATTTTTGAATTAAATGAGAGAATACAATAGTTACCATTTCTTCTAAAACCTTATTCTTTGATTTAGAATTAGAACTGAAATATAAACAAAACAATAAATTTTTTTGTCATGAAATTACAGCTTGATAAATTTAAACTTTATTTTTTAATCTATTCTTATTCATCCCTTAAAAAATAAAAATACTTTTAATATCTGAATAACAAAAAATACTTGTATTTTGTCAAATACATTTTGAACAAGTTAAGACATCTATTAGGACAGCTTCAAAACAGTATTCCTTACAGTTTTATTTTAGTCTCACAAAAAACTGTATCAGTTTTGACCTCTTATTTCTTTTGAATTGTTAATTGGAGTTTAATACAACTTAAGTGGTATTATAGAGGTATCAAATTTATTCCGATAATAAACAAAATGTATTTAAAGTAAAAATTTCTTTAAGAAAAAAAACATGACTACTTTTTTTAATGGAGATTTTCTTGGTGTCCTTTATTAAATCAAATTTTTGAAAACATGTCTATTATGTCTATTAAGCTCTCGTTTCAAAGAATAGGAAAAATTAAAAACAATTAAAAAAATTAAATTTTTTAGCCGTAAAAATGATATTTTCGAAATTACCTAAATTTATTTTATTGGGTACCTGGAATCTTGAGAATCTAGCAATATAAGCTAGTGTGAACAACCCCTTACAATTTTAATAAGAATTTTACTTTCAATAATCAAGAACAAAATGAGAATGATCTAATTTTCTAATTATCTATATTATTTTTATAATAAATTATTGTTTGTACATTTGTTAATAAAAAAAACTATCTATCTAGATATGGATTATTAAGCTTTCCATGATAGGCTAATTTTTGATGTCACAACTGTGTAGTTTTTTGTGGGACACCCGATATATAACTATAGAATAGAACAAAGAATATGTTAAAGAGTATTTCTAAAATATTATCAAGTAACATTTTTTTATATAGTTGAATTAGTTTTTATCGCTACTTTTTTAAAAGTACATATAGAACAAGTTAATTTTTTCTTTTTATCATTTCCTCTTTTGAAGAGACAAACAGTTTGTAATACACTCAACTGCCATTTTTGTGAACGTCTGTTTTTATGAACTAGATAGTTTTTGTGAACTTAGGCTAAGGTTCAATAAACACTTACATAGAAGTAATGTTAAAAATATACCCATTTTTATGAACTCCGTTTTTGTGAAGAGTCTGTTTTTATGAACATATAAACCAAATCCTTTGTATATAAGTCTATATTAAAATAAGTCCATTTTTGTGAACTAAATTTTATACAATAAAATAATACAAGAATTATATGAAAATCAAAAGCAAAACGATATCGAGATCGAGAGTAATTCAGGTGATATCTTAGAGGAAACGAAAATTACAGCAAATAATGCGTTTAAATGTTTAACTCAATTAAATATACGTTTAAATAATTAAAACAGACAAATTTTATTTATTATTTTCAATAAAATGTAAATAATATACTTTGTGTTAATTTTTATCCTAATTTATAATAAACTTCCGTTTTTATGAACAAGATAGTTTTTGTGAACCTAAGGGTGGGTAAGGCTAAGTTCATAAAAATGGCAGTTGAGTGTAATTACATTCGTTTCACTTATTTGAATACTTAAGTTTTAAACTATATATAAAATAAATAAGTTTGTTAAATTAAAGCAAAATTATATTCTCACCTTGTTACCCATATCTCATAGATAATTTTACTAAATTTTTATTCATTTACTCTAATTTATTCACATTTTATTCACAAATAATTTGTGTTAAATCAAATTTAAGGTCCGATATTTGAGTAAAGAAGTGATTCCACAATTTTTGTGTTTTTTTTGTTCTGTTCACCAAGGTGAATATTATTTTTTTAATGTAAAACATTCTTCTCTACCAACTTTTCTATTCAGTGAATGAGTTCTAGGAAGTCTCTTTTTTGGAGAAATTTTCTCTTGTTCATACTCTAGATTTGACATGTCTTTCAAAATCCTATTCATTTGAGGGCTCATAATTTAATTATTGACTTAAGTTTGTATAATAAACTATTTATCTGAAAATATTCATTCATTTATTCATTCATATAATTAATGTTTGAAACGGATTTAAACGTTATTTAAGTTATCTTTTGTTCGAAAGATTATCACAAAAAGAGTAAATCGGGAAAACCTTTTTCCAATTTTTTACCTATTCTTACAAATATATACTAAATATATTCTTGCAAGGTCAAGCTTATAAATTATAATTATAAAAAGAAATATAAGTTATAATTCTTAGGATTTAAATAACTAATTTTAAATAAAAGTTAGTGTCTTATTATTTTCTTCTCTTTTGAATATAGAGTCTATTTTTTTGGGACATTGTTTTAGATTTCAAAAAGATTTTCAATTTTTAATCAATAAATTTAATGAAATAAATATGACCATGATCATTGTAATTACCTTTACTTTTACTTTTCTAAAACATTTTGATATAATTGTAATAAAAAATTGATAACATTTTCATAATTTAAAATTTATTGAAATATAAAAGAAATTTAACTAAAACTATATAAATATTTTCGAAATAAGAATTTAAATTATTGTAAAACAAATCAAATAATAAATAAATTCTATGAGTAATGAGTTTTGATTAAATTAATCTAAAAATATAGTTATATATCGAATATTTGACGAACTCTTTATCGCAAATTTGTTAGTCTTCTGTGATTTTCCGCATTCAGTGAAGAATATGAATAATAATAACTTAAAATATGACAAATGATGTGCAAAATATTCGCAATTAATACAAATATAAAAAATATATAAAAATTATTTATAAATATCAGTCAAATATTATCAAATAGTTATAGATCTCTTTATAAACTGTGACATTTAATAAGCTTGGTCATTAATTAGAAAAACGTTGGGAAATGTGTAAAAAACTTGATGTAATTTTTATATAAAAATATATCTCATTTAATACGATATGTCTTTAATTGATTTTAAATAAATATTTTGAGCGAAAATAGTATTCGTTATTAAGTACTATAAAAATAAGTATTTATTTGCGTTTAACTCTTTTTCCAGCCTTTGATTTGCCGTATTTGGGATCGAGTGCTCCGATTTCTTTAAGTCTCTGTCTTTGTTGAATCATATTTCTTAGACTAACGAGTGTCGAAGGACTGGCACCAGTTCCGTGTCTCACATGTTTACCAGTTAATGGTCTACTGATGCGTTTTCTATCGAATGGAATGCCGTTGTTTGTGGTGTCCGCTGAACGCAACTCAGCCCGAGAACCGTTTATTAGATAATCAGGCGATTGGTTCTCGCTTTCATACATTGAGGTATTGTTGTCGCAGATATCTATTGAGTTGTGATCATCGATACGGTCGTTATGATGTGCGCCCGATAGAATCTTAGCATAAGTCTCGGCCACAGCCACTGCCGCCACTGCACGAGAGGCGAGAGTCGGCTGATTCATTAAATAATAATAGTATTGGCGATACACATCCAGAGGACTCGCCGTTGGAGAGCTTTGATTAAGAAAATGGTTAATTTGATGGAAGAGATGCTCCGGATCTGTATGTGAGAGGTCGGGTCGGAATTTTGTGGGCAAAGAATTGCTAACTCGAAGATCAAGTGCGTCATCACTGCCGTAGTCATCACTGACTCCACTTTCAACCATATCTTCTTTTTCAATGTCCGAATCCATTGAATGTTTGCTTTCTTTGATTTTCAAATTCTGTTTGTATTCCGTTTTTTGTTGATTTCTTCGAATTTTATCCGCAATTCTTTCGATGTTTTCTCCGCTCGAATATCGAAAAATAGCCAAAGATTTTGGTTTATAAGAAACTTTTCGTTCATATCTTTCAAAAGTTAAAAAATGTAAACTACTTTCAGATTTAGATTTGGATAAATTGGTGGAAACGTTTCCTTTAGAACTATTATTATCTTTTGATTTAAGCGCGGATACAATCGATGGAAAACTACTCGAACGGATCATTTTCTTCGTTTCTATTTTGTTGGATAAATATTTTTGAGATCTATTAGTCTTCATCGCTTCGGGAGTGGCGGACAACGAAGAATTGGTTGGACTTCTTTCGAGTAATCTTTTAGTTTCATTGTATTCGTGACTATTATTTGTTAAATTGGTTGAGGGCGAGGATGAGTTCGATGAAGACGTATTGGGCGGCGATGAGATATGGGATCCATTTTGTGCTGTTCTGTTGAAAACATTGCTTTTATATAAGTCAAAATATGGCGAATGAAGAGCTATAAGAGAGTGATCGGATCCCACTTTATATGGATTTCCGAACTGATCATAAATTATATCATTTTTAGGATTCTTTGAAGCGATGGACCCCTCGTTTACGGCTGGACTCACGTCCAAACAATTTCTGTTAAGTAGAAGATAAGGCAATAGATTGGGATTGGCCTCAATCTGAACATTTCGATTAAGCAATTTGTTCGACCATTCATTATAAGCGAGGGAGGGCTCAATTGGATGACCATCGAAATCACTGGTCGCAAACGATGATATGGAGCGGACGATTGATGGCGAGTGTTGTCTCTTTGTACTCAAATCAATGGGTATATCGTCTTTAATAACACTTGGATTGCGATCACAGTTTGTCGGCAAAAGCGCATAACCATAGAAGCGCTCCTTTGGCTTCATTTTATAAATTCTGTAAATGGAATGAATGCATATCTCAGCCAAAGCACCGGCAGTTCACTCTTAACGCACAACTTTAAGGGATACCTTTTCTGTTGGAAGAGCTCTGGATTGGATGCGAGAGTTGTCGCCTATATTTCATTGTTGGGTCCGATTAGAGCCAACCACTCATTTGGATCCTAAGAAAGTAAATCAAACTTCCCGTAAGTAATCAAACATTGGATCAGTTTATGACAGAAGCGATCAAATTCTATCCCAAAACAAAATCCACACAAAAAAGTTGAGACAAACAGCACTGAAGTAAACTATGGGTTAATTGAATTTCGCTTCATTGACTTCCGTAGCACTGATTCAACTCTCAATTATTTTTGTTCATATAATTAACAGAATCAGCACTTTTGCCACTTCTTCGCATTCATTCGATTCATACACTCAACCAATGATTAGGAAATCTGCTCTGAATCGTTTACTTTTCATGTAATTCAGATGAAAAAACGAAAGTAATAACCAGTGGTTAGAGTAATAAGAAAAAAGTGCCAACACTTGTGAAGAGGTCCTAATATTTAATTTAAATCAAATTCTGGCATTTCTTCGCCGGAAACCGACAGAACTTTTTCTAAACATTTTTTCGATAATCTATTGAACGATGACTTCACACCAATTCAACGAAATCGCACTCAAATAATAACTTGTAATTAATTTTTTACTAAAAAATTCACATTTTCTTGGACTCACTCTACAGTCAGTATTCACTTTGAGAGCACAGAACACAATTTGAACGAAAGCATTCATATAAATGATGCGGTCCTTTACGAGTCTCACACTTTTTCTTATGCTTTGGCAGACTATTCATAAAGTAATCGGTTATAGCCTTACCCCTTATACTCACTTTTTTAGAGTTAAGTCGTGAACAACAGGTGAGGGCGTATTAAAAGTAGGTCACAAACAGAGTGTCCGCACAAACAAACATATGGACAATAGTTTGTCTGAGTGTCAGACAGATCGACATTCGGTTCGTCTGTCGTTATATATTTTGGCTCAAAATTGTAAACAACAGTTCAATAAATTATATGTCAGTAGTAGTGGTTTCGACCCTTTCTCGCCCTTAGGCTACTAAAAGTAACGGTAACTCTAAGTAGTAAATACTATAAACTTTTTTAAAGCACAACCACTGGACATAAGTACTGGACAATGGCCTTCACCCAAACATCTCAACTCTGTTTTGCTTTAAACCATAAACTCTGAAATTTGTCTTCGAATACAAAATAATTACTTTTATTGCAAAAACACTAAAAGAATGAAAAGTTCGAAATCCTCTCCTCTTCCGGAGTGAATTGCATTAATAGTCCAAAATTTGTTTATTTCAATGGCACTGACCTCTTAAAGTGACCCAACCCATACACTTTGTAGTGTATATAATAAGCAAAGAAAAAACATTTTTATACAAATGTTTTTACATAAGAATATTAGGAGTAATTAAAGGAAATATGCTTTAAAAGTGAATAGATTTGCACTCCTATTGGGGTTGACTTGATTTGCACTGCCAGTCATCGATGAGACTCAGGACTCAGACCATCTCTTTTTTCATAAAAAGTTAAATTTCAGGAAATTCTTTTCGATTTAATAATAACTTAAATCTCACTTCAAATCTATTTTTCAATCGAATTCATCGAACGCTTCAAAGATTAGATATTTATTTGAAAATCTGGATCTACGCCCCAAACATCCCAACCATTGCCCCAACCATTGCTCCAACCATTTCTTTATCCTTTTTCTTTAATAATTCCACATTTTATAGGATTTTTATAAATTTAATATAATTATCATATAATAAAAGCAATTTTTAGCAAGATACCTTAATTTATGTGTTTAGAATTTATATTTAAATTTAAATAAACTTTTGTTATATATATCTCATATAAACTATTTATTTGTAAATTCTATTTATAGCAAGGTAATCAACAAAAATGATAAAAAGGCTATTAATTTAATCTGAAAACCAATTGAAGATTTACTCACTTTAAGTAATTTTATTTCTTTTTAAAAATTATTTATTTTAAGTTTTTTTTCTTAAATAAAAGTTTTGGCTTTTATTAATAAATTTATTCTTTCTATTATTGAGAATTGAGTCCCACCCTCACAATATGTGGGTTAAGTACCTAGAGTAAAGTTTTTAAAACTATCAAAAAGTTCTCAAATATCTAAAAAATGGAGAAAATTTCCAATAAATTATTTTTTGATCTCTTATTAAGTAATAGTAAGATATTGAGGGAAGAAATTAATTCGGAGGAACTCTTATTTAGATCAGGAAATAATTGAATCGTTTCTGTACTAAATTGTGTAATAAATATGGTTTGTGGCCAACAAAAAGTAGTTTTCATGTGTTTTCTATAATACGTTTTTTGTAGGAATCATTAGGCAAATAAAGTGCTGTTATGGCATTCGGGGTGCATAACATAACAAGATTATATAATATATAATATATCTGAACAATTTCTCGCTCAACAGCACAAACAGGCATTTATTTCTGGCTTTTCATTACTTATAATTTTTATATCATAAACTGCTTTCGATTTTAAAAGCAGGTCTTATAGACTATAAGGAATACATTTACAAACAGGTTTAGGTTTGGGTTTACTTTCACTTCCGTGTCCTAAACTTGCAACTATGATGAGAAAAATGTAGGGCATGTGTGGAAATAGGCCACCAAACACTCTTATTATTGGTTCCAATTGGAATCAATTTAATGTTAGTCCAAACCAAGAGTCGGTTCACTTTTACCACTTTTTTTATTACTTAACCCGAAACCTAATTTTGAATCGGAATCGAGTCATTTGAGGGATACATCTGAGAGAAAACTCGTTATAAATATTGAGAGCGCATCACATCCTGTATTGTGATAAGAAAGGCACGCATTCGACACTTTCACTGCGGAACAACTTTCTTAAGGGATGACCAAATTGGGTCACATTATTAAACTTCCATCACATTAAACCAAATTAAGAATAAAAATTGGGATTTCAAAACTCATTTATCAGAAATGTACCAAACTTAGTTCTCTCTCTCTCTCTCTCTCTCTCTCTCTCTCTCTCT
>JAQFZM010000194.1:0-45154 GCA_034695785.1 Galumna obvia
TTTTATATGAACATGGTAATAGTATTTAAGAATGCAAAAAAAACTACTCCCAAAACTACTCGATTTTCCTATCCTAGGTTATATTAGTTAGTAGAATATAATCTAAATGTTCTCTCTCTCTCTCTCTCTCTCTCTCTCTCTCTCTCTCTCTCTCTCTCTGCAATTTTTTTAAGAAATCGTTAGTAAAGGAAAAACCGAATTATTTATAAGAATTTGTGAATAAAAGTCAAATCTGTTGTCTAAAGGATATTGTGATGAAAAGGAGTGACAAAAGGCATCACTTTATTAATGCAATGAAAGAAGTGATTAGAAAAGTTAAAAACGAGTGAATTAATGCAAATTAGTTGAGATTATTGTAACGACTTTTCACCGATTCATTCATTGTTTTACGATTCGGTTGAGCGTCAAAATTGCTATTTAAGTGACTTAACCTAAAAGTATTTCTATATTGAACTGAAGTCAAAACCGATTGGAAATCATGAATATTCAAATTGGATGTGAACTCAGACATAATGAATGAATTCATTTATTCTATGATAACCAGGACTTATCACTTTTTAATTACTTTATTACTTCTATTTCTTCTAAAACTGGTATAAAGAAAGTCTTCAAAGACTTTAAACATTAAAATGTGATCTCATTTTTATTTAAATCAACGATAAGTTCATTTCAGTATTATTTTTATGAATCAAAACTATTTTAATTCAATTTTTATAAAAATGTAAAATAAATTAAATGAACTTTAATTTATTGAATAATTGAAGAAAATAAAGTTTGTATTAATAGTACGAATTGTCTGACCTGTCGTATCTCTTGATATGTCGGGTGAGTTCGCTCTGTTCGTTAATCAGTTGCATTTGTTGAGTGGATATCATATCCAAATCATTTTGCAATTGAGTGACTCTTTGAAAATTATGTAAATCATTGGCCTCTTGAAGTTGTAATTTAATATCTTCGTGTTGTGTTCCCAAACTCTTCAACTGATCCACAATGGCTTCCAAACGATCCTTATATTCAAATAAATAATTCATTTAAAAACATTTATTATTTTAAAGACAATAATTTTTTGTTGAGAAAATCATTAGAAAATTTTTTATAAATAATTTTAAATTATTCTAAAATTGGATTTAAATTCAAATTGAGTTCAAACCTGTTTTCTCTTTCTGTCCTCATCAGAGAAATTGATTTTCGAGTCATTGATAGAGTTGGGACTGGACTCAGTGCGACTTCGTTTGCAACCGCTCGCATCCGAGTCTTCATATGTTTTGTTACAACTCTGAGATCTTATTTGAAGAATTGATGACTAAATCATTTCAATTATACTCAGTATTATAGGCATACCTCGAGTGACCCTTTGAATACTGATATCCACTGTCGCGTACGACCTGTCGGGCCAAAGGGAAGAGTTCATCGCGACGGGACAGAAGAGCGGGAATGTGTTTACAGATTTGTGCGGCCGCTTCGTTCACCGATACCTGAATTTAATATTTGAGAATAATTTTCAATATTTTATTAAAAAAGAGATACTTTATATGACTATCAAAGACTTGAGATAATGAATTCGTGAAAAATTAGAGTTTTGCAAAGTTTTGGCTTTAATTTTAATTGGGTTTTCTATTGGAGTGAACTGACGCCCACTTCACTAATCATTTTATAAAACGTTGTGGACTCACTTCATGCAACGTAAGCGGCTTTTCAGGCTTTCTCTTGCAATCAAAGCGTCCATAAATTGCCGCATATTTTCGTATTTCATCCATCCGGCGCGGATCGTCCTCAGGCATGTTCATTACGTACTGCATTCAAATTAAACAAAAACAGTATAACACCCATCAATACTATCACTGCTTAAAGTCTTTTAGACATTTGTTCATTAATTCGTGAATTTTATAAATTCCTATAGAAATGAGATTAGAATCAACACAAGAAGTTATCAATAATTAGAGACTCATATCAATGAAAAAATAAACAAAATCTAAGCACATATTCTTTGCTAATTCCAATATATGGTATATTTATGGCTTATTTGCCCACTTATTATGTTTAGCGACAATTTTAAACCAAACGATGCTTTTAATCGAGTTATCAAAGAGTGAACTGTTATTACAATTAATGATGTTTTGTCTGAATTCTAATTTGCATTTATAACTACTTTTTGACTAAAATTGATTTGTTATGACATTGTGTTGGGCTCTGCCGTCACATTCATCTCGAATTTGTGTCTCATCTCTAATAAGCAAATGTTAAAATGAATGCATTGCCAAATGACAACCTGTAGATTCATTTCATATACATTATATAACTCAACTTCATATGAATATAATCTTCAATAAGAATGTGTCGAATGAAACACTTTTTACTTAATTTAAGTGAATATAAATTTATTTCCACATTTTTTTCATTGGTTTCACTCATTTTTATTTCTAATAGATTTTTGAGTAATTTTATCCTAAAATAAAATAATCGATTAGTTATAGTCTTTAATGAAATTTGTGTCTTTTCATAGCATTACTTCAATGTATTCTTCGATTAAATTTTATTTTAAGGGAAAGTCAGCCCAAAATCATTTAAAGGATATGCAATAGTAATGCGAATCGTAGGCAAAGCAGTTGTGATATAAAAAGATTCAGTCATTAGAGGACACAAAGGGTTTTCATACTCTGTTCTATTGGTTCTCTCATTTAGTTTTTGTGCATATTTTGTGAAATTCAGATCCAAACGGGAAATGGATTCATGGTTTTAATATTAAGCAACGAATGTAATCGAAGCAAAAATATCTGAACTGATGTGGCACTGGATTGAGGGGAGAGACTAAAGAGTCACAGATTGAAAGAAATTCATTATAAAACAAAAATCGCGAATTTGTGCCGCAAATACTGAAGCCTTTAAAACATATAATGAATTCCATATAAAAATCAATAGAAGAACGAGTTATGCGTCGACTTATTGTCGAATAAAAAGCATCAAAACTCTACCAACAGTGCCGTCATTGCCATCAGTACTGACCCAACGCTTATGAGTTGATTTCGATAAGTGAACACAAGTGGAGTGAGTGAGAGAGTGAGTGAGAGAGTGAGTGAGAGAGTGAGTGAGTGAGTGAGTGAGTGAGTGAGTGAGTGAGGGAGAGAGAGAGAGAGAGAGAGAGAGAGAAGTTAAGGGTGAACTCAGAGAGGGAGTAGAGAGAAAGAGAAACAACAGTGTCGTAGAGTGTGAGTAGCAGTGCGTGAGTCAGTGCAAGTCTTGATTTTCTCGGCGGCGGATGTGCTGGGTGTGTGTGCAGTTATACAGGAGGAGAGGGGGGAGCGAACCATTCATTGAGAGGATGAGGTCAATAGCGACTGAGTTTTGAGGCACAAACTCATAGAGGCTATACATATATGAGCCATACATCAGTATCTGTAATATCTGTAGGCATTTCCAATAAATTATTATCCTTCAGGACTCACCACAACCAGCAGTGCATATGAACGACAAGTGTTATTATTGAACAACAGTTCACTTTTTGTGAGGGGCAGAACAAGTTGTGGAAATCAAAAGTTATTCTTTATTTAAAATATAGTTTATATCTATTTTTGTATAAAATTATTTTCTAAACACAAGAAGTGATTCTAATAGACATTTGAGCTAAACATCACTCACTCTTAAAGTAGAGAAGAGTAACTTTTATATAATTTTTGGGTTTGTTTCAGGGCTTATAGTTAGAGATCTGGCAGTAGTTTATTCTGTGCTCATCATCTATTATACAAATCTTCTCGATTGGGATCAATGACATCAACAGTAGAGCTGATGGCAATGAATATAAAGGGATTGCAAGGGATGGCAATGGATAGCAATTCAGATATCAATATATTCAATGGATTTAGTTTTTGTTCTCAACTATTATCTCAAAATATATAAATCATTTTAGATGTGAAGAAGAATTCACTTCAAATGTCATTTCAATGAAAACAAATGTAAAATAAAAACATCCCTTCAATGACTTCAATGATTGAAAACTTCGAATACTATTTATTGTTTAGAAACCATTTCTTCACATTTAATATATAACAGACTATTATTTATTCACTTAAACATAGTTTAAGATTTGAAGCCAAGGGATTGCCAAGGGATTGCCAAAGGGGTATTTCATTAAAACAAAACAGTGTTTAGCCTACTATCTCTGTCTATAAATTTACATGAAATATAGTTTTGTTGTTAAGAGGGTGTGCTAGGTAATTTATAATTTTGTATTTATAAATATATGTTCATCTAATCTATGGTCCAAACTTTGATAATTAATGTATTTTTGTGACTCAATTGATGTCTAGGGTTTTGCCATCCCTGGCATCGAATCTTAAAATCCAGAGCCAAAAGTTGTGAATATTTCGAGTGATTCGAGTGATAGTCAGAGAAAGAGATTTGTTATGAAACTTGAAATTACAGTTTTCGTGAGGTTTACGGCTTTCCGTTTAGTTTTAGTTTATATAAAATGAGTCTATTTTTATACACATTTTAAACGAAAATCTAAACAAAAGGAGTGAAATGTATTTTTTGAAGACTTTATGCTATGAATGAATGAATTTTAAGATTAGAAACAAACCAATAGTTTGGGAGGAAAATGACTCAAAAGATTGATATTTAAATAATATGTAGTGAAATGCAATGCAATCGTTAGGAAATAATTATTTGTATTTAAAGCCTTTTTAAAGAATAAAGTCTTGAATGAAGTCTTTATTCATTAATCACCAAAAAAGAGCTGAAATTCTCAGTCATTTTCAAAGAGGATATGAAAAAAAATTCAAAAATCAACAAAAAGTTTTACTGATTCATATCATAGACGGAAAGATGACTTCTTTTTCATTAAAAAATGTGATTTAAAGTCAAATATTTGTAATTAATTTATTGAAACAAAAAACTTAGTATAACTTCGAAGATATAAAATGAATTTTTGCCTCAAAATGTGAATTAGGACTCCGAGCACATTCACTATTTTATCTGATATTTTTATTAATTAATACGATGTCATAGTTTTTGCCAAAAGAATCGAAAATTAATTCAAAACGAAATGAGGTTTTAATCTGAAAAATTGACTAAAATTCAATTTTGCCGAAAGGAATGAACAAATGGATTATTTTATCAAAATTACCAAAAAAATAATTTAATAATGAATACCATTCCATCGGTAAGAATATTAGTTTATATGGAGTTAAGAGAAAATATATTACTTTTTTTTAAAAAATGTGAAAAGAATTTGTGAGAAAATTAGAGTAAAATATAGTTCATTGAAATCAAAGTAGAGTTAAAATTCAAGTTTTATTCACAAAAGATTTTAAATTAAAATTAGAAAAATATAAATAAAAAAAATAACATAAAGTTAGCGATGAGTTTGAAATGAGTTTGTATTGGTTTCTAACACATCAAAACCAAAACCAGTTTTTGGTCGAGTCTTTGAAAAATCAGTGACTTTTTGGAGAAAAGAGTCTCTCTTTATATTATGTATATATAAGTCATCTGAAGATTGAAATGAGTTTTAAGGGATTATTATTATTATGTTTAGATGAGAGAAGAAAACTGCTTAAAAAACTAACGAATTCTGGTCATGACCTGCTTCAGGGCATAAAAACTCTGTTTAATAATATTAGAGACTAAACAGGTCTCAGAGAAAGTGTGTGCTCTCCAAACATAAGATATAGTGGAGTCGAGTGCATCCAAAGTTAAAGTTTGAAACACGACTATAATCGAAGTCTAATTAGTGATCAAAATCAGGAGTGAATCCAAACTCAGAGTAGACTACAGGAAAGGCAAGCCTACACTCTCTCTAAATTTACTATATTGTGCTTGCTCAATTAACTTTGACCCTATATAACTCGATTTAGTCGAAAACTTTTTTTTGGAAACAGTGATGAAAACTAACTTTCCTTTTGTCTAAAAGATTCTATTTATTAATAGTTATATTATTTTAAATAAGACTCAAAGAAAATGTATTTTTCAACAAAAATTAATTTTCATAATAATTATTAGAGAATCTCTAATATATCAGCAAATTTTGTAAATTAAATTTTCATAACATTTTTATTGTATTAAATATTGATTAGTAATCAATGATTACTTTAAAAACGACTATGAAACTTGTTAATAGTTAAGAATACGTTTAATATAGCAAGGATAAATTAATTTGATAAATTACAGCAAAATTTACTTTTGTATTTGCAAAGAGTGAAAAAAGCCGATGTCTACTATTAACTCTACTATTAACTCTACTATTAACTCTGTTAATCTGTTAACAAAACTTTTGCTAATAAACTTACAAATACTAAGTACTGTTTACTTTTACCTGGTAATTCCCTATTTAAAATTGATTCACAAAATAATTTTCAACAAAACCTAAAATATAAGAAATTATATAAAATTTGTTTCAAAAAGTGATTTCTTTGAAATTAAATTTATTTGTTTTAAAACTCAAATAAAAATCTAAATATTCGCTGAAAAAGTAAGAAATGAAAAAAATAGAAAATAAATTCATTGGAGGTATTAAACGAAAAGAACATAAAAACATTCAAACAATTTTACAAAACATTAGTCATGAGATTTAAAAAATTTCAATTCAATAGAGTCGAGATATTTTAGACGATTATATCCTTTTCGCAGTTCAGCGCAAAATTAACTTTTTTTTTCATTGAAAAGAAAGACTAAATATATTCATAGAAATGATAAAACCTTTCCATATCTCGTTTTTTATCAATGAATGAAAGTATCTTTTAATGATTGGCTTAAACGCACCGCTCATCTGACAGACCATATCCTCTAATGTATTGCCACTTGGAATGCATTTCCGATCGTTAGTACTATTAAATAGTTAATAGTCGTGAGCCGTAAAACTTTCGTATAATTAAACGCAAACCCAAACCGAGACATAAATATTTTCAGTATATTTTAACGACAATTATAGTCATTGAAAACAAATTCAACGTTTATTCGATATCCAATCAAAATAAGAGAAACAAATAATTTGTCATTTTTTAAAAAATATCTTTTTTGGGCTATTCTTTACGATTTGAATAATTGTGTCATTAAATAACTTAATTTTATGAGATCTAAAGATTAGAAAAATTATATCTAATAATAAAATAGTCGTAATTATAAAAAGTTAATACAATTATAAAAAAAATACATTAAACCTAAGGGACCACCGGAGCAGACATTAGTTGAACTCAATATTGAACTCAAATTTTTACGTTTAAAAGGGATCAAATCGTAAGGAATTTGTGATTTAATCGAAGGAATTTTTAAAAAGGAAATTAATTTTAATTCCAGGAAAGAATGGGAGCACTGGAAAGGTGTTGACTTCTGTAACGCTTCTTCTTTCTATCGGTTTGTTTATCAAAAGCTTCTTTGAAGAGAGAGATCTCTTCATTAGACTCAAGTATTGTCTGATAATATTGAAGAGCAGATGAGTTGACGCCTACGATATCCTATCATATAAGACACCGAAAAACATATTCTTTTAGTAAATGATTAAAAAAACAGTTATAAGTAAATAATAATTACACTAAAGATTAATCTGAGTTCAAGTCTTACTAAACATTTAGACAAATATCTAAACAAAGAGAGCTTTAAAAGAGCGACGAAAATAAATTAAATAATCTTTGAAATAATGATAAACAAAACTCTAATGAATCGAAATGACATAAATTATGATAGAAATGCAAATCTTTATCTGAAGCTAATGTCGTTTGACTACTATTTCCTAATAAACAGGTGACGGCGTAAAATACTGTTGTAAACCACTAAAAGTGGGCGAATGTCTTACATTGAGTTACAAAAGTTGTCGTTATTTAAATTAATGTGAAATAAAACCTAATTTTATTTATGAAAACATTGAATATATCTTTAAATAAAATATCGATTAAAGTCAAAACAAGTCGATTAAAGTCGCTCTACATTTTAAACTAATATTAATCAGATTAAAACTAAAATTAATTATTTATCCAAAACTATTATTTATTAGTCTATTAACACAATTCAATAAAAAGATAGAGAATATCATTTGAATAACAAGAAAATCATATAATTTTATCCAATTATATAAGATATCATACCTTTAAATTAGAGACAGAGCTGTTCATCCGTTGCCTTAACTTATCTAAAGTGGGAAACAGTGCAGAAGTTGAAGATATTTGACCGAAGTTTACGCTAAATTAATTCAAAAATGAGGAAAGATTTATCAAATGAGTACAGTTTGCAAACAAATTGATAAACAAATATTTACCGCAAAACAAAGCAAACACAACGACATAAGAGCTCTGTTTCCCAATTCTTGTCTAAAAGTTCTGCCAAAACATTTAAGAGGTTTATAACATAATTAAAGGGAAGCGTTAATAAAGTTTCTTCCAATTCATTTGATTTGATTTTTCGCAAAACTTCCAAAATATAACGATACGGACAATCAGTTCGATAGATATTCATTAAGGGGTTAGGCGTAGGTTTGACCGGTAACGGCTTATTCTTAAGTTTACAGACATTAACCATTTTTTCATATTCTTTAAGAGCAGCCGTTTCTTCAGTAAAGACATCCAAAGCTTCAATTAAAAGTTCTGCGCCTTTAATCGTTTCGATTGTCTTTTTGGAGGGAAGAGCTGTCTCTTTGTTAGTCTCGCCGGCAATAACTGTCTCTTCGTTTACAAAAAGTGATTCCTCGAATTGTTTTTCTCTTTCCATTTCCTGTTCTTCTTCTAAAACCAATGGCTCTAAAGTTTTTTCCCAAATTCTAAGAGATTTGTC
This sequence comes from Galumna obvia, assembly GCA_034695785.1. NCBI lineage: Eukaryota > Metazoa > Arthropoda > Arachnida > Sarcoptiformes > Galumnidae > Galumna > Galumna obvia. Next base: position 8,758 of record JAQFZM010000194.1, read on the forward strand.
GTGAGAGGCGGTCACAACAAATTTGCCGTTTGGACTAACGGCGAGACACCATATTTCTGATTGATGTCCGTTAAGAGTTATTATCTTTTCAAAGTTGTCTGCATCCCATTCTTTTAGGCTCTTATCTTTGGAACCGCTAAAGAAATAATGTGTTTTTGGAACAAATTGGAGACACATTATGTTGTCGTTGTGAGCGAATATCGACTTATGACAGTCTCCGAAATCCATTCCCCATATTTTTATATTTTTGTCTGAAGAACCCGTCGCTATTAAAGTGCTGTCCGACGATATATCCATCGAAAGGACAGGAAACTTATGGCCATAGAGTGATATAAAGAACTTTAGACTATCAAAAAAGAATATTTTAACGGTTGAGTCCAGAAGAGAAGCGGCGATAAATTTGCCGTTTGGAGAGACTTTAACACAAAGGACTCCCTCATCCATTTTGAGGGTTCGCTTGTGCTCGAGTGCCAATTGTCGACTATTTGTATTCGAATCAAATTTAAGTTCAAAATTCCAAAACTTAACCGTTTTGTCTTCACTTCCAGAGACTAATCCCTGAGAATTAGAATATAAACATATCGACCAAATCGGAAGTAACTCTTCAGAGGCATCGATTGTATGTAATAGTTGTGAAGAATTGGTATCAAATATCTGAAGTCTTCCAGTTTTGGTTCCGGTAATAACATATCTGTCTCCGGGTGCAAACACAGAGCACAGGGCATATTCCACGCCATCTGTTACTGTGGTCACACATTTACCACTTGAACGCAACCAAATTTTAAGAGATTCAGCGCTGGCCGTCGCTATCGAGTAATTATCTGAACTGAAGCTAACGGTTCGCACATCAGTTCTGTGGCCCTGAAATTTAACGCTTCCATAAACTTGTGGTACAGTCGAGGGTTTGAAAGAATATAATTCTATTGAATTATCGCTTAAAAGTGCAGATATTTTACATTCATTTGCAACCATTAAAAGGTCGCACGACTTCACTTTAGAACTCGTTTTAATTAAATCTAATTTTTCGATTTCATCGTTTAATGTCTTTTCCAGAAACAAATCGTTGTCCAAAACTTCTGCTTCCGATTCATTTTTGAGGCGTTTTTTTACTTTTTTGAGTCGAGTTCTGATGGATTTCTTTACTTCCTCTTCGTTTCTAAGTTTAAAACATTCAATTGAAGACTCTTTTGAGTGACAAATAAGTATTCTTTCATTTGGATCGACAAAAATATTAGACAATCTTTGAGTACTTCTTCTCATAATAGTTCCAAATCTTTCAACAATTAAAACATTATTTTCTTCTTCAATATCCTGTTCTTCATCTGAATCATCGTTTGCATCAATTTTAAGTTTTTCTAATTTTTGTGTGAATTCATCGGAAGCATCACTTTTAAAGGTAATGTTCCAAACCCTGAGCTCACTATCAGAGGCACCGCTGATAAGTCTTCGATCGCCATTTAAAAGAACGAAACTCCAGACTTCACTTCTGTGTCCGACTAATGTCTTAAAGCAGTGCTGAGTATTTAAATCCCAGAACTTAATAAAAGTGTCTTTTGATGCCGAGACTAGAATCGGATGTTCGGACATAAACTCCAATCGAGTGATCACTCCTTTATGACCCCTCAAACGGAAAAGACCCGATTCGTTGGTCACATCCCAAATAACAATTTCAGTGTCTTTACCGCCAGAGACTAATCGAAGTCCCGGTGAGTCAAAACAAAGTGCGGTCACAGAAGACTTGTGTCCGGAAAACGTAACTTTCAATTGCTTTGAATTGTAGTCAAAGAGTCTAATGGTTCCATCGAAGTGACCCGAAGCCAAAAGACCGGTCCGTTCGTTGGCCGCCATAATAGTAACATCGCTTTTATTGTTTTGATCCATGAGTTCCACCACTTTTTCTCCGGTCTTTATGTCCCAAATGACAACATTTTCACAGACGGCGGTCGCAACTAATCTCTCTTTTGGCCCATATTTGGGACAATTTATATAAAGAACTCCTGAATTCTGGGAACCAATACAACCAAAGACTAATGTTTGTTCCCATCGGAGATACTGTCGAGTGATTCCCATTTTGAAAACACGTTTAAATTGATTTTTAAAGACTTTAAACAGAGTTAAAGTAATTTAAACATTTGAGCACATGTTTCACATTATATGCAATTCTTGACGTTATTTATGACAAATCAAAACAACACAAAACCAGACGTCGTTTCTGTTTAAATACTGAAGAGAACCAGAATTTGGGTTTTCTTTTCATTGAATAGATTTCAAACATTTTATTAATTCTATAAAAAATGCCATAAATTTAAATTTTTTATTAAAATTGATTTTAAAATATAGACTAAAAAATATGTTTTTCATTAAATTATATTAAACTTTTGAAATAAAATAATTTCCAATAATATAATAAACGATTTATTGCAATAAAAACTGTAATTTTATTTTCTTTAAAGTTCTAAAAGTAGGAAATTTGAAGCAAGTTAAGTTTAAGTCATTCAGTAGGGTCATCATTGACCTACTATTGATAAATGATGAAATCGGGTTATGAATTCATTGATTATGTCATTCCCGGCCAATGCTATCCTCCTAACGACGGGATTCATTGGTTAATCTGACTAAAAACCTTAATCTAGCACATATATAGGCCTTAATTTGCTAGTTTATAGCATATTATTTATTTATTAATTTGATAAGAAAAGGACTAATATTTGCAATTAAAAAATAACTAATATTATAAGTAATAATAAGTAAATAAAATTTGTTAATTTAAACACAATTTTTTCTTCAAATTTGAGTGAAATTTCGAAAATAGGTTTCAGTAATTTTTTTAATGAAATAAATTAATTGAGACAAATGTATGATACATGAATTTGATGATCTTGCTCAGTTGTCAAATGATAGTTTTGTTATGCTTTACATATGTGTTTCATAGCAGAAATCGATAGACTTGTGAATTGAAAACAACAACACATTTATTGTGTAATTCTTTTATTTATCGATTTATTGTTGGAATGAATTAAGAATTGGAAACAATAAAACGGAAATCAATTGATGGCTAAAAATAGTTTATATTTAATGGCATTAAATAACAATTTATTTTATATTAAAAACTATAGTATTTGATGGTTAAAAAGTGACATAGAATTCGATGGGAAGACAATTAACGCTTAAATAATAATATAAATGACAATTAAAACAACTAAGTATTTGATTGAAATTGAAATAAAAATAAATTAATCTCATCTAAAATCATAGCAAAAATATATACACTTATGAAAAGTGTTAATATTTAAGGCCCCCTTTGGAACGGTGTCCAAATGATTGCACTTTAAAAAAACTTAAAAGAGTACTTAATTAGCCTTAATCTCCATTCACTCGAATAGAATTTGTTTAATGAGTGAAACAAATGTTTTAAAAATTCGAGACTTTAAAAAATACTAATAATTTGTGACTAAAATTGTGTTTTCAGTGGTTACCAAATTCAGAATCTTTAATAAAAGATCTGAATATTGAGTCTTAATTCCTTCAAAAAAGTATTAAAGTGTAATTCTTAGGGCAATTCTTAAGGCGTGCCCAGATCGACCAGAACCCATGTATACAGCTTTTTGAAGACCAGGTCAACCAATTTGTATTTAACATTATTGATTCCATCGGTTTTATACCTTCTTTTACCGCTGTATAACTTCTTATATCTAAATGTTGTCATAAAATCACAAAATAATTAAAAAATTGATAAATTAACTGACAAAGAGTCGGTACGATTGAACACCACATATGCTATTCATATGTAATAAAGGATTATTCATCAAAAAAATAAATATCTTTTTTTATGAGGAACAGGAATTTGTTAACATTTGCTCATTAGGGGAATAACCAGATCTTCTAAATAATAAATTCAATTCCTGTATTTTTTTGGAGTGTTTTTTTAATTATGGAAATTTTACAAATAAGTATTTACTATTTTTATGAATAATTTGTTTCTAAATTAAAAGATTAATATAATGTTTGATTAATACCAGAAGTAAAGGGAAGAGAATTATAATTTTTATTGAAAACTAATTTATTTAATGTCAGAAAAATGATTTTGTTAGTAACCTATTTTAAATGGGAGTTCAATCGAACCAACAAATAGAAAATTAATACAAACCGATCGGGATTAGGTGTGTCCCCCTTGTGTTTGAGCATTTTATATCGTGCAACGTTAGCTGAATATCGACTTATTTTATAACCATAATATCGGACTCTATTGGACCTATTTTTTAATTAAGTAAAACAAATTAAAGACTACTTTCGCTTCAAAAGTCATTTAAAGTCCAGAATTTCATTTCAATAAAACTATTCAAAAAAATATGAGAAAAAGTGTTGAAAATTGATTTTTTAAAAGAATATAAAAAATAAATAAAGGTTTAGAACTATTGAAAGAATGGAATAAAGGAAACAAAATTTAATTACATGTCATCGTCTTCTCCACCCCAACCCCAGAACTCGTTGGAAAAGCCATTAATTTTCTTGAACTGTTCAGTCGTCAGAGCACTCACTCCACCAAAAAGGTCTTTATAGGGAAGTCTATATAAGGGACAAGAATTAAAAAATGAATCAAATGTGTGAAACCAACGGAACAGAAGTAAAGGCAAATGTTTTGCGTCAATACTAACAAACAATAATTTAATTTTAAGTGAAAACACTTTTGACGTTTGAAATATTGAACAAAACTTTGAGTTATTGAAAGAGAAAAGTAGAGCATTGAATAGTGTGTCATAAACTGTGCTATACCTGTAGCTAAATTTATCGATTGCGACAGACATATGTCGGGGCTGTTCTGGACAGGTATACAGGTTTCTGTCATCTTCTGGTATGAGGTCGACGTCATGGAATATAAAGCATTCGTAGTCATACTGTTTGAGCGCTTCCAGGAATCCAATATTCATGAGTTTTGCCCGATTGAACTTTCCATTTCCAGACTAATTTAGAGCACATCATACAATAGAACAGGTAATTAAATTGAGTCAATCATTTCAAATCACAACAAAACACTGAATGGATGATTGCAATGTTGGGGCCAACTCTACACACATTTAGACTTCATTTTATGGCTATCCATCAAATATAAAAAAAATTCTTTTATCTCAAGAAAATTGTTTTTTTTATAATTTAATTCAGGATCAATTTTCAATTCATTGATTTATCAGAAATCAGAATAAATTTGCAAATAAAATGTAATATTAAAGAGAGAACAGGAATAGAATAAAAAAAAGTGAAGCCCCAGTGAGCACAGTCTGACCATCACTGCAATTGACTATTATTTGCATCAATCAATGAAAAGCTCACAAACAATAACAATATTCGTATATTTCTATTGAAAAGCATTCAATCATTGACTTCAAAGAGAAACAGAAAAATCGTGACTTCACTTCACTTGAAGTAAATGATTGAAATCCTAAATATAACGCTATTCCTATCAAATTGAATGCAATGTATGTTTGCATTTGAATCGATTCTTATATTGATTTAAATACCTCTTCGACGATGTAAATGCCATAATCGAGTTGTTGTCTTTCGAGCATCGGATGAATATTATGTAAAAATGTACGCAAATGTTCCTCTCGATCGCGATATGGGATAACAATCGCCACTTTATTTCTGGACAAACAGTTTTTAGGTTTGAATCGTCCGCCCGGTTCCAACTCAGGCAACAATTCTTCTAATTTATCGAAAGGCGGACTTTCAGTCAATACTTTGAGTCGACCCACTGTTCAAACAAAGAAATGCAAAACTGAATCTCTTGTATGTAAAACAGGACTAAAAGCAGGTGTTTTAGATATAAGTCACAAATAAATCTAATCAAAAATATTGAGTTAAACAAAGAAATCGGAGTCAAAACCAGTTAAAAACAGATCGATTTTTATTCTTGGAATTCAGTTCAGTTGTCTGAGTCTATAAACTATAAAATTTCAGGTTATCTAACGATTAGATTCATAGCTCTGGAAACAACTTTTGTTAATCAAATTTGAAGTGCATTTCATTCATATCTGTTCTCATTATTGGAATTCATTAAAAATGACTGACGTTTTAGTAAAATCCAATTCCTTAATGAGAATAGATTTGAATACAAAACAAAATTAGTTAAAAAATCAATCGAAGTATTGGATATACACAACACTAGTTAATAGCCTTAACTTCATTATAGGGAACTACACTATTAACCCCATTTGAAAACTAACTACCTTGCTATTTTATTTGATTTTATGTCAATTTCAACTTATTTCCATTTATAGGACTTAAAAGAAACTCAATATTTAACAAAGAATTAAAAAAATGTAAGAATGAAATCATTAAAAAGAAGACTCAAAGACTCAAAGAATCACTAATTACTAAATTAGATGATATTCAGTAATCAGTCACGAATTGGTTGTCGACTATTAATTGATTAATTTGAGAATCAAATGGTTTAATAGAGCATAGCTTTGGGTTATTAAACAAAATATTTTGACAAAAAAAAATAAATTTCTTTAAAACTAAATATAAGATAAATTAAAACTCATTATTTATAAAACGGATGGAAATTCATAATTATTTGCAATTTTTAGATAAGAAATTATAATACAATTATTTTGGGCATAAAATGATTTATAAAATATTTGTTGACAATTACCGAGTTTTGGCGGAATGAGTGGACATAATTCGAGACTAGAGGTACTTGTATTTAATGATTCATTGAGAAAAGTGATGATTGGATCTGTTGGTTGTGAGCCATTCACCACAAATATGGTCTCAGAGTTAGCACTAATTGTATTTAAAGTTTTTTTGATGTCATTATTTATAGAACTGTTGATTAAAAGCCTTTTTAGAGGCGTTTCCTCTGATTTATTAAAAATTTGTTTTTCTGTCGGAACTAAACGACTGATTATATGATGTGAAAGACCTGAAGGCGAAGCACCAGATGACCACTGACTGAATACGGGATTCATTGCTAGTGATTGACTGAGAGTCAGTTTATGTTTATAGGCGACAAAATTAGCGGTGAATTGCATTAAAAGGAACACTAAAACGATTGCGATTAACATTTTATAGCAATTAAAACGACAGCTCAGACTCCCAAATGTCGACCCAAACAACTGACCCGTCCTATGAATTGTCGGTCGCTCTACACCCGAATCGCTGCCCGAAAGCAACGAATAAGTGGATGGTCTGACCGACACCGACACCACTTCATTCGGCATTTTGTGGTGTTTTTGTGGTGTTTCTCACAATCACTTATCTTCTTATATCAGCTGAACATCAATTTAGTTGTTTTGGTCCAATCGATGGCTATATTTGTTAATATATCGATCAGATATTCATAAGAGGAAAGAGTTTTGTTGATATTTCAGTCTTATTGGAGTCGACTCTTCAAATGTGAGCCATCGATGATTACGATGTTTACAAAGAAATGAAAACTAATTTCACAGAAAATTACTTTTCCTTAATTTCATTAAAAATCAGAAATAAAATAATAAACCAATTATTAAATGAGTAAATAATTTTCTTATCAGCGCTGATAATACGCCATATTATAGTCTTTAAGGACTAAATATAATACTGAGTCGATAGTGTTTTGATGGCAAAACTGTTGAGACATTGGCAGCACTCAAAGCACTGAAACACATGAATATCTATCGACTGAAATCTGCGAAACAGTGTGTGTTGTGCTGTGCATTGCATACACTTTTTGAGTCCATCGGTTAGAGTGTATGCGCACTACTTATGACATCACTGTTTCCATACCTGAAAGAACTGGCTTTTCATTAGAGCCACCAGAGATGGTCAACACTCACAAACAACTTATTTTCATCGAATACCTTTAAATGTTATCAAGGTGTCAATTAGCAAGGTAATCACACAATCTCTCATCAATACTTATCTACAATTATTATCTTTTAAAAAAATTAGCAAGTTAACTTTTCGGTTAGTCATTAGTTTTCAATTGAAGCGGTCACTGACACTAACTAATGAGGTACAAATGAAATTGATCTTGCTCTTCTCCATTAGTTTACATGTATTTGTGTCCATGTCTTGAGGCAAATGTGAATAAAACACTTTCCTCTTTGTATTCAAAGAATGCTTTTCTTCTGTCAAAAGACTTCTCGTATTTTATACTAATTTTATATTCACTTCAAGTTTTTGAAACAAAAGTATTTCTATTTTTGATTTTAAGATATTTTTCTTAAAAACCTTAAAAACTTTTGAGTGTTTTTCGGTTTTTAGTCTTTCAATTGATTTATATCCGCAAACGAAGAGTTATTTTTGTTTTTAATCAGAGTTTTGTGAAAGTTATAAAAAAAAGAGTTATCAAAGTTTACAATTACTAACATATTTCCAAATTATATAATTTTATGGGAAAAAAGTTATAAAACATTAGATTATAGTCTTCTCAAGACTTATTCCATGCATTTATTAAAAATCTTAAGTGTATTTCGTCCGACATATTATGTAATCATAGGTTTTATCCTTTCTTTTATTGCTCTCATCTTTTAATACACTATAATTAGAAACTATTTTCAAGACATCGAATGAAACTTTTATCTAAAGAGAGAATTTTCAGCGAAAGGGTTAAGAAATAGTTATACTATAATAAGTTATTAGAGTTTATTGAAACCTAAAACCTTTCATTGGTTTCAATTGAGAGATCCAGAGATCCAAAGAATTACCATTTGATTGAAAAGCAATGAATAACTCATTGAATAAATAAGACTTGAGATGTGTTTTCTTTATACATGACTTTAAGGCATTCGATATGTAATCCTTTCTAATAACAAAAATTGATTTCAAAAAAGTTGTTTCTAATGTATTGTAGACTAGTATTCAAAAAATTTGTTATCGTTTGCACTGTTCTGCCATTATTTCAATACAAAAATCCTTTAAATGTGACGTTTATGTCATGTAAAAGAAAAAACTGTCAAACTCTACAAACTAACTCAGAATAAAGCCCTGTGTTATTAGAGGATTGCGTATAATACAGGTCAGTAACATAAGGTCGTGAAGGAATAAATTATCATATGATAGCTAAAAGTGAAGTTTGTTTCAGAGGAAAGGAAGGAAAGGGAGAGAGAGTTTTGATGAGTTGTGCTAATGAACTATATATAACATTAGATAATAAAAACTAACATAAGAAAAGACATGTGTCTGAGAAACATAAAAAGCATATTCACTGCATTTATTGACTGACGACAGACTGAAAGATAAAATAATTGATTTTTTCGTTTTCTTTATATTCAAAGTCTGTTATTTTGAAATTTCATTCCTCTGTTGTAATTCATGAGAATTGTTCGTCTGTTTTATCTGTGTTTGAGTATAGGTTTGCGTACATTTAAATTATCAAAAGAAAGAGGATTTCGAAGACCAATGAAAATGTTATCGAAAGTGATTGTGAAACGAGTTTTCACTTTTATTTCAGTGTTTTTTTGTGAAAAGATTTTGAACTCAAGAATTTTTTCTTAAAAAAACTAAAGTTAAAAGTTTATGGTTTTATACCTGATTTGAAATACAGAGAAACTTAACTTTTCTGCCATAAAATTTATTTCAATCAAATAGAGTCGAATAAATTATTGCTTCACTTCTTATTACTTGTCTTAAATTACAATTGTTGTCCTTCAACGGACTCACTTGTATTTAAGACATGTATCAGATCCGATACTATCACATAAATTCTCGATTAGTTTTTAATGTGAGAAAAATCCATCCATTCGTTAGTATTTCAAATATAAATCAATTTCGTATCAAAACTTTCATTTAATTCGATTCAATCGTTTGACAAAACATATGCTAACATTCATTCATTTATAAACTATTGTCAAAATAAATATGTTTTTACAATTCATTAATTTTATTCTGTTGTCTGCTCAGGAAGAAGGGTATTCTCGCTTTAATTCAGAGACTTTAATTTATTCTATTACCTCATTTGGTAGCCCTGGCTTTCAGACGATTAGCAAATTGAAGGGAATTTTGTGACCATAAAATACTAATTTTAAATCTTATGTGAGTGACTCTCACCCGAAGAGTTATTTTAGAGTTAAATTAAGATTACATTTATCTCAATTCGTTCAAACATTTTTTTTAAAGAAAATAATTAACTTAAAGTTGGGTACAGACTCTGTATAGACCATAAAGTAATGAAATTTAGAACTGAAAGACTTTTTTTTGTAGAATATCAAAGAAATTAATTTTTTGGTAGAATTGACTCGAAATTTAATTTTAGTTTCAATGCTATTCGTTTCAATTAAAGTGTAAATTAAAATGAGATGCATTTGTGTGGAATAATTCACATCTAATTAATGCAATATTAATCACTTTATTTTCAATTAAATTTAAGGATCCCTTTAGAAGATTACTCTTAATTAAAGTTAATTAAATGAATCAGAATAAGTGACAAAACACTAACGAATGAAAGTTTTATTTTTAGCTGAATTTATCGAATCGAAAGAAACGGATCAGAATATCGGAACAACTTATTTGAAGGTAGAAAAGAAAACTAAATAAAAATCTGTTTAAAGTTCAATGACTTTGGGGCTAAAATTTGTCAAACGGGAGATAATCTACTCTTGTGTTGTAATACCCACATAAAGACGAAAAACCAGTGAATTGTGATCTTCTTTTGATTAGTTTTTCTATTAAAATAGTTGTTTGTTCTCCAGGGAAACAGAAATCAACACCAAAACGATCATTACTTATGACAATATGTATGTAAAAACATAACTTATTTCAAATGCATTGAAAAAAAACTGTTTTCCGGATTGAATGAGTATTTACCCAAAGATAAAGAAAATAATAGTTATGCGAAGTGTAGATAATATGAAGACCATCGTTGGCTACCATTTGTGTGGGAATAATATCATATGAAAACAATTAGTTAGACATCAATCAAAGGGATACTAAAGAAAAACTCGAAAATTAACTCAACTTTTCAGAGGCATTGAATTTTCAAATAATTTTTCTCAAATGTGTGAATGATGTGGGTTTCCACAGAGTAAGAGACCGGCACAGACAACACTTAAAATATAGACAGAACAGAACAGACGGCACAAACAGCACCCAAAGCAAAAAGTATCAGAATTCACAACAACGCCCAGAAATCACTATATTTTCCCAAAGAATAATATTATGTCTCGATTTTATAGAAGTTTATTCACAAAAAATACTTCCCAAACATTTTTCTCAAATCCATTCCTTTTTCTCGTATCAAAACTTTATAATATATTTTGATTTCGATGTCAAACACTAATCATTAGAAGTATTTTATACGAAAATTGATGGACTGATACCTAACCTTTTCATATATTAGTTGAGCAAAATTTTTTTATCCTGGTTATCACATGAAATCTTCCTAAACATTGTAATTTCAAGTATAGTTTTTTATCCTGAATTTGATTCAGAAAAGCGATCCTTTTTTAGCTAATAATAACTATAATAAATAATAACTCTTCTCTTCTGCGGAAATAACTCTTCGCTGAAAATTTCAAATCAAATATAATATTAATGTTTTGTTGAAAAATCTTTTTGTTTTTATTTTTATAATTCAAATGTTTTGAACTAATTTTTTTCTGTTTGAAGAGTTTGCAGATATTAATATATCAAAATAGTTTACTAATAATAATTTCCTTAAAATGAATCAAATCTGATATGAATTTTCCGAAAGAATGAAAGAGTAATTTACAACTAATGTTTGCAGTAATGAAAAATAGTTTTAAATGATTTTAATCTAATTTATAATTCGATTCGTTTCATATATTTCGTGAGAATCGTTATAATCACTGCAATAACTCATTATAGAAGTATTAAATGGTTTTTCTCGTAATAAATAAGTTACGGTTTATTACGAAAACATTCACTTATGAAAAGACCTATCGTTTAATGAATTGGATTTTCAGACTATTATTCATAGGAATAATTTCATGTATAACATAGAAAACAATTTAAATTCAATTATGGAATTGAATTTGTTTTTTCTTCGAATGAGAATGTGATCTGAATATTCATATGGTGTGCCGACCGCTTCCATTGATGACTATTTAAAGTTTAACAACAATAGGATTACATTTAATAAAAATAAGTCGTCGATCTCTAAGACTACAATAAAAACTCTGATTTTATTATTATATTCCCTTACTTTCCCAGAATTCATTGCTATCTAGATAAGAACTAATCAGGAGCAAATTATTAAAAAACAATAAAGTAATATATTATTAACCAGGAGTAAATTATTGCTACAAAAACACCTAAGCATTATTAAAATAATATTTTACTCATTTTAATCGTTTGGTTGAAGTGAGAATATTTATAATTTTTGTTTTAAACAATAAAATATAAAAACTTCATTAATTTTTTTGTTGTAATTTTCACATTTGATTTGATTTTCTTTTATTAACTATAATTTTGAATTTAATGAGTAATTAAAATCGTGTTATTTTGAATAAGAAGTCTATAAATTTTGTGATTTTTTCTTTTAGAAACACTTATTCGGAACCTTTAGATAATAGAATGAGTCACTGTTTTGAGTTACAACTTGTTCTCTATATAATTAGTGATGAAATTAACAAAAAAAAATTAAAATTAATTATTCGTGAAATTCATTCGAAAGACGTTTTTGTTCACTCAAATGAAAATTATGGTCATATATGAGGACTGAACTGAAATAATAATTTGTAAAATGAAGTCGTTATACCCATTTGACAAATGAACAATCAGTTCAATATTAGCTAGCTTATCTCAAAATAGGCAATTCTCTAATATTATTATATATACTATCATATTATAGATCTAGGATTTTTGATAAAATTAACATTAATTTTTATAAATAGCTTTTATCTAAAACCTATAATCAAAATAAGTATTAAAATAATAACTCTTCTATAGCTAAAAATACAGAAATTTGTTATTTTTAAAATTTCAAAACTAGTAAAAACTCACAACACGTTCAGCGAATGTCAAAATTCAAATTATGTTAAATAAATAAACATTAATTCAAAATCTCAACTCATTTGAATGAATTTGAAAAGACATTAATTGTTACAAACCTTTAAATAAATCCGTTTTAATCTTTTCTAATCATCAAAAAAATTCTTTAATACTTCACTAATTTTATATGAAATAAATCCAACGAAATTCATAAACGAGTTATTATTTGTGAGAAACTTTGATAACCAAAAAAATACAACATTTTTACTAAAAATAAAACTTAAATTCATTACCAATTTATAAAAAAATAGGAAATGTTTAAACTATTCGTTTCATTATTGATGATATCGTCTTTTTTGAAACCAAAACTTAAGTTTACTAAATAAAAGTAAACTAAAGCCAAGAATGAAAAAAATTGTGAATCACCAAGAGTAACATTCACTTGTGGTTGATTTGGCTATTGCTTGGTGGTTCAAGTTTTAGGAATATTTTTTTCTTCTTGGCTTTACTTCTCGTTTATTGCATTTCTTTTAAAGACATTAAATTTAAAGAAAGTATGCATTTGTTTAGAGTCTTTAGACGGGTTCTAACAAATAATTTTGAACTCAACTCTTTGTATGCCTTTTCAAACGAATTTAGTTTTGCCAAAACAAATTTTTAATTATGTATTCTGTAAATGTTCAGGCTAAATTATGTTGAGTTTGAAATAAACTTGTAATCAGTGATTGAAAAATATTAACAAAAAATAAATTATAAATCAAAACAACAATAATATTACTTATAATCCTATTGTTTGGGAAACTCTATGTTTAAGTAATGAATTCGTGAAGTCTTTATTTAAAAAAAAAGTCAAATATTTCAGGAAATAATTGGTTTCAACTTTCAAAATGAATAAAATTATGCGAAAATTAATTACCCCCTTCTCCTCATTCTAACTCATTTGTAGACTAATTAACAAAAAATTATTAATTGATATTCATATAAACTCATATGAATTTTAATGAATTTAAGTCATAAACTCTGGTTTTTCATAATCTCTTTTGAAGGCTTGAAAAAATCGTTTGAAATAAAAGGTGAAGACATTTAAAGAGTTGTTGACAATCGACTTAAATAAAAGTAAAATAACTGATTCTTATCAATGAAAGACATGAAACTTATTTCTGCTAAACATCGTATTAACTCGTATTTAAAAAAAACCCAAAATTGAAATGAAGTTCTCTGAAGTCAACTATCATTAACGGCAAACATCTGTTAAACTAACTTATAGTTCAATAAATAATTTTTTTTTCGACATTTATTTCAAAGGATAACAAAAGCAAACATTAAATAAAAACAAAACTTATTATGTATTGTATTCTCGAATAAATATAGAAATTCAATTATATTTATGTCAAGTATTGTTTGTTTTGATCAAAAGTATGAAAGATTAACACACGATGTAATGTAAATCAATACAAATGGATTTAGAAAGTATTGAGCAAAGTATTCATCTTTATGTTTGTCTTACCTCTTATGTCATAATATAGACTTTACTCACTATTGTATTAACACAATTATCAACAAAAAAGTTTACACAAATAATTATTTGTTGGAAATAATATAAATTTTAATTAAAACAAAAAAGCATTTTTTTGAAGCAATTTTTGATTATCTATTGGTTGCTCTCATTTTCATTACTTTATTTCATTATTCATCACATAATGAATTGAGTGAAACAAATATTAGAAATGGAACATGGTAATATAGCAATATCTCATTAATTTTCTTTTATCTAATTCTATAATATGAGGGCACTCTGGAAACAGTTTCAAAAACCTAGTGGACCTTGCATAACTTACAATACTTAGAGCACAACCCACTATTCAGTAAATAAATTACTCAAAAAAAAAGAAGAAAAATGGAACAAAAGTCTGACTTTTATTCAATAATTATTACCTGAATTTTTGTCAAAACAAAACCCAATAAATTAGTCCTTTAGTTAAGTTTAGAGATGTGTTTCTTTAATGAGAAGATAATGTCGTTTCGAAGACTATATTTCATCCGATGTTAGAAACGAATTTTATTGAGACTTTACTTTGACTTTAGTCTTACAGTTCTTATTCTTTTTTGTTTTTTGGAGCCTTAATGCAAAATATTAGGAACAGTGTATAGAATATGAAAGCACCGGTTATAGTGGCCAATGCATACATAAACAGATTCAGTTCCGGATGTCTGTAGCGATTCTTCCTCAACCACTCCAACACTTCTTCTTCTTTCATGAGATCACCTGAGAGTTCAGACCAGTTATTAGAATTTACGACAAACTATTCATTTATTACAAACAAATGTTAGAAAACGAGAAAAGTGTTTGAAATCGCTTTTTTTGCTTTACATTTGTATAGATCTTTGACCCCTAAGACATAAATTGAGGCGAACTCGTTGTAAGAATTCGTGATAAATGGCTTAAAATACCTGAAAACACGTGTTTTTAACTTAATTTTTAAATGAAATAAACTATGTTTTTGTTACTTTTCATATCCTGTCTTTAGAGCCATATTTAAAATATTCTATAATTAATTAGATAACTAACGAATAGCCCCACAAAAGCCGTCCAATTAATTTGAAAAAGTTATCAATTGATTATTAGTTTGAGTTCTGGTTTTCGTGAGCTTTAGATTAATTTAACTAAAAATTTCTCAGACTTTGAAAAGTAAGTGAAAAACTGTCAAATAATTGCAATAATAGTAGTCTCGGAGCTATCTTTGATTGAATATAATGACAGAATATCTGTGATATCACTCGTCTGCTGAGTTGAGTTCTCAAGTGAAATGAGTTCTCTCGTTAGCTCATACCTCGATAAATAGCCGGGAATTTCTTTCTGAACATAACGAGTGCCGGCACTTCAGTGATTCCATATTTCCTGGCGTAACGCATATCTCGTATTTTGACAAACATAATGTCCAAATCGTCGGCGTCGTCGTCGATGTGTTCCAATTCGCGTAACACTTCTTCGCAGTCATAACAATCCTTTTCATCTGAACAACACATCAATAAACAGGAAATGTATAAAAATATTTATTGTAAACAAAAGAATTTCAAAATAAAAAGTTTAAATTATTTCGAGGAAACGGAGGGAACTGTCATTAGTTCAACTAAGAATAACCATCAGATCTGCAGCTCAACAAAAGTCAAGCAAATGGTTTATTATCGAGTGATGCAAAAATGAGTCGATACTTCAAAAAATATTTCAAATAATTCTAAATATTTTGTTTTTTTAATACTAAGCCTATCAGTGATTGTTAGCATACTTTGAATGACAAATATTACTAAAATATTGATTGAAAGCGCTGTCATTTGAGTGAACTCACAGAAAAATACGGCAACAAAATCATTATCGTTGAGCAGTTTGTCCAACATTTTTCTGTTCACTTCTTCGATCTCATCTTTCAGTTCAAAGACATCATTACTAGTCAGCCATTTGAGGACCTTTTCCTCATCTAAAAGGTCACCGTCATAGAAAATTGGTGTTTGTTTCCTAAAATATGCCAGAGTTGGAAAAGTGTGCACATGGTATTCATGGGCTGCCTTATCGTCGTTTACTTAATTGGGATACATTTCAAACACAAATTAATTAAAATATCCATTAATTAATAAATTAATATTTTATATACTTTTGTAATGTATTGTAACGAAAATAATTAAGTCAATGATTAGAGACTCAAATAATCTTATCTTTCATTAAATAATTCAATAAAGAAAATAATAAACGCAAGACTTCAAGACTTCCACTTCTTTTTTTTAGTTATTCAAAGAGAGATAATAACCAAATGTTTGGAAATTCAGAAATTTTTGCTTTGAATTTGTTTTTTTAAAATTAATTATTAAAAACAGAATTTTAAATATAATAATTATAGTAACGAGTTTTTGATGAAAAGCATCACCTTGCATACCTGTTAATAGAAGTAGTAACTAATTGATTGATACCTTTAACAAAATCAATGCCAAACAGGTCTGCGTCGTCGTCGATGTTCTGAAAGCGGAACAAATGTTTAAATATTTATCAAAAACAGAATAATAGCGAAGTATTATATCATTAATAAAATATTATTTTTATTATATAATTTGTTTAATTGAAATATTTTATTTCACAATATATTTCATTCAATTTTTTAGTAGAAATTGAAGTAAATATCGAAAATTCGACATAAAATGACCTCATTTTATGTCTCATTTTATATTTATTTATTTATGATTTGCTTTTATTTGTCTTCAATAAAATAAATAATATAAATGTTTATATTTTTTTATTCATTAGTTTATCTCTTGATTTAATAATAATTCATGAGTTTTCTCTTCAATTCATTTATCAATGAGTTATGTTTGAATTCACTTTTATTATAGGGTTTCTCAGCAGAACGGGATGTCTGTGCACTTAATATTAGTGAAAAAAATAAGAGCGTCTAAAGAATGTCTAATTTTAAGTTTGTCTGAACAGACAATCGAATTAAGGTTGAGTTTGAAGCGGATATCAAAGGGTATAGAATAAAGTGGAGATCAACCAAAACTTGTTATAAAGAAGACTACTATTTATCGATAAAATATTTGGATGTAAATGATATTGAATTTGGCACTCAAACACTCAAACACTCAATGCTTATATCATATCATTATATATAAGTTTTATTAAAAAAAATAAAAGTCTTATTACTTCCAATTCTTTGAGGACTTCATCGCATTCATCGCATTCGTCGTCATAGAAGAGAACCGCCAAAAAGGGTGAGTCATCGATGAGTTTTTCTAACATTCGAGAGTTGACGTCTTCGATCTCATCGGCTAATTCTCGATTGTCATCGTCTATAAGCCATTCGAGAACTGCCTCTTCATTTCGTAGATCACCTGAAGGTAATTGTTATAACTTATGAGTGTTTCAGTGAACGAGAAAATTATTTCAATATTTTATTCATTTTTCTAATGGAATGCAATTATTTTGAATTATTTGAAGAATTATTGCAATCATTTAGTTATTGCAGTCATTTAGTCATCTTTTGATTCATACCGTCGTATATCAAAGGATTTCCATTTCGGAAGTATATAAGAGCCGGATATGTTTTAATGCCATATCGTTTAGCGAGAGGTAAGTCTTGTATTTTGACAAAATTAATGCCATATATCTCACAGTCGTCATCAATATTCTCGAGTTCGTCCAACACTATATCACAGGCCCTACAACTCGGCTTATCTGCACAACATATCAAACATTTAAATAATTGTTTAATTAAACTCAAATAACAAAATTAATTCTCAACGAAAAGGTTTGAGTGCATACAAAAGAAAACCACTAAATATTGTGTCGTTTCAATGAGTTGTTCCAATAGTTCTCTATTTACTGATTCTATAGTGTCTTCAGTTTTTTGTTGAACGAGCCATTGAAGCACATCTTCTTCTGCTCTCATGTCTCCCTCATAAATACTAGGTATCTGTCTTTCAAAATAAATGAGAGCCGGTAGCGATTTGATGCCATATTCTCGAGCGATGTCTTCTTCTGCGGTTTTCACGACTTATGTAATGATAAAAAGCGAAACATTAGAATTCGTGTGAAACGTCTGTTACTCTGATATCTTATCTCCGATCGGACTACAGATATGCTTAAATAAGTTTGTCTACAAAATAAGTTGAGATAAAATTTATAATTACAGATAATTCCGTGTCTGTCAGTATCGGAATCGATGTTTTCTAAGTCTTCGAGAACAGCCTTACACTCAACACAATCGGGTGAATCTAATCGGAGAAATCCGAAAACAAAAAATATATACGAGTTATGTATATATTGTCGTCTAAATTAAAATCTGTCATATCTTATGACCTGAAGTGAACTTTAATATAAGAAAACGAAACAAAAGTTTTGTTTCAAATAAGGATTTTCTTATATTTGAATTCACTTAATTTGATCGCATAATTAGGTTTAAGATTTTAATCAGATAATAGCGGACATTACAAAAAGACAAATACAAAGACAATTACTTAAGGGCTGTTATACGGAAAGAGACAGTTTCACAATAAGACCTTTTAAGACATTTTGGAGAAACGACTAAATTATGAAAAATGCAATTTATTTCAAAATTTGTTGTATTATTTGATTCAGTGCTTATTTGTCTGCAGTTTTTATCCTAACCTTTAGGTTCTGTTTTCAATGTTTTCGCTTCAATGAGTTTATGTCAGACTTTATATGTTTTTTATTTTGCTTTAAGGCATAAACCATTTGATATATGCATTCATAGAATTTCACTTTTAAAGTGATGTATCGCTCATTCATTATATCGTTATGCGTTGTCTAATGTATAGACTATTCAGTTATGATTTCCAAGATTTAAAGTTTTTATGTTTTTATCTTTTATTTTTGCAGACATTTAACTAAGTTTGGGTTCGACTCGAGCTTCTGATAAGTCGTTTGACTCGAACTCATTTATAAGACCTAATAGTTTTGGTCATTTAAAATAAGCTGTCGTTTGAGACAAACGCGAACCGATCATCAATTAATTGAAAACTAGGAAATTGACCTTTATCAATTTTAGATTTTAGATTCTTTATATAGATAGTTGCAAAATAAAGCCAGGTTGAAGTATTTGTTTTTATATGAGGATAAATTTAAAATTATTTTACGATTCTTTAAAACAAAATTAAGTTATTTTTAAAAATCTATAAAATTTCTAAAATGAATGAATGTTTTGCAAAGAATTAAGTTTAATATATTTGACAGAAGACTATATATAAGGTCTAAATTATAGACTTGGGTTGAGGTCTCGCACTTTCAGAGCTCACATTTCTTAAGACGGATTGTATGGAAGCTATTCATTAAATAAAGTGAAGGAATTTCTTTTGTTCGTCTATTTTCGTCAAATTTCATTAAATTTATGGCATTTTAAATGTTTAGTTCTGAGTTAATAATGGATTCTTCTAAGGAATAGAGCTTGGTTAATTTTCTTTAAATATCATTATCAGAGTTTAAGGTTATATGAAAATTATGTGCTAGATTATTTAAGTGTTTGGTTACAAAATAATTTTATTAAGCATTTAATTAGTAAATTATTATCATGAGAAACAACCTTGATCAATTTACAAATTAAGATTTATCTTATTAAACTTGGAACATTGATTTTGATATTTTCTTAATTGAAAATTATGAATGCTAAAATATAACCAAGAATAAAATTAAATAAAATCCTATAATTATTTATTAGTATTTAAAATAATAAAAATCTAATAAAATACTAATTTTAACAAACATTTCATTAAAAAAATAGTTAATAATATTAAATTATCAAGCTAATGATTAGTTAATAATTATGGGATAATTAATAATAGCTTAAAACTTTAATGATAGAAATGGTTATGGTTTTAGATTTAAGATTAGTTATAGATTTGTAAATGAAATAAATTTCAGGTTTGAGTCAAAAAGAGTTAGTTTTAGTTTTTGTTCAAAAAATTTATGCAAATTTTGATTTTAATATTTAAAACCTGAAAAGTTGTTCAAAACTATAAAAAAGAAAATATTCTCATTAGAGGATGTCTAAGATTACTTCGTTTAGTTTTGATCAAAAAGCATTTCATAGGGGATAGTCAGGGGATAGAAAAAAAGGATGACTAAAAGGAGTGCTGCAAATATATAATTGATGTAAATATATTAGATTAGTTAAAATTCTAATGGATATCAATTTCTGATTAAATTAATTCTTAGTTCGTAAATGTTTTTGTTCATATATTCAAGGTCTTGTTTCCTATCTTGCGGACCCCTTTTCAAAACTATTATTGAATAGATTTGAATTACAACGACCTTAAAAAAGAATAAGATTTTCTTATTTTTATGAAAAGTTTTCATAATGTAGTTATTCATCAACTCTTTCACAATACAATAGTTTTGCTTTTAAAGGAACATCTCATTAACTGAAACTCTATTCATAGAAAAGATGAAAATCATAACTTCTCTTAAATTAAAATATATTTCGAAACTAAAGTAAATCTAATTTAATGATAAAAATAATTGAAATACACTTCAAAAGTCTATTCAAATAGAAATGATTAAGTTTTTCGTTTAAACTTAAGATTTAGTGTAAACTTTCAAAAAGAATTCTATAAAAAATTGCAAAAAAATGAAAAACAATTTACAAAATAGTAAAAAAAAGTGACGGAAATTCACAAAAAGAAAAAAATAATAATAATGGACTCACACCGTAAATGTCTTGTATACTGAATGAGGCACCTGGAGATTCCTTCGGGTGATACAAAAACAACAAAAAGGGAAAGGAGATTATCATTGCGAATATGTTACCAATTTGTTAGATCCTGTTTGGTGTGACTCAAAAATGCTTCGATTAATTAATTTTTTTCCATAGAATATTGTTTTATAATTAATTTCCAATTAATAACTAAAGCAATGGATAATAAAAAGCAAATATTTGCAAATTAATCAGTGATGGCTTTAATCAGTGATGGCTTTAATCAACGATTCATTTTGAAGAGAAGCCATTGATTAAAAGACGCGATTTTAGTCAAGAGATTATTCGTATCCTTTGAATAATAATAAAAGAGATCTGATTTTCGTATATTTTTAGATAAAAGAATCCGTAATTAAAAAATAATTGATAAGAGATAAGAGTATTGGATAATATTCATGAATACCATCACTGATAATCTGATAAATGTTTGTTAGAGAAGTTATTTAAAGGATAACATTCTTTCAAAATAGAGGACTACTCACTACCTTTAAAACCATTTGTGCCCTTTTGAACACAATTTGCACAAAAATCCTTTTCGTCTAAAGAGTTCGTACGGTTCGTAAAGTATGAAAAAAATAATTTAATGAATATTTTATTTTAGAAAAATAGAGTTTCAAAAAATAAATTCAAATAAATTAAACCTTTTTTTATAAATCTAAATACCGAGCAATAAATATGAAGATCACATCCATTACAAATTTTCCATTAATTTTTGTTTTTATAGTAATTCTAATAAGAAGATTGATTGACAAAAAACCTGATTCTTGTGGTAGAAAAAAGTATTGCTCTTTTCCTACTCTTTTGTGTTTATTTAACGGATTCTCTTTTTGTTTTCAATTACTTCAAAAAACTTTTTATTTGAGGAAATGTTTTCGACGCTATTCTGTGGTTTTATTATTTTTATTTTAATTATAAAGCATTTGATTGAAAAGTTTTATTATATTATTGGTTTAAATCAAATTAATTTATTCGGAAAATGTCTGATCTTTGACTTTGAAAATAACGAACTCTAATTCCAAAATAAATTACTTCTCAAATCTTTGGACTTTTATATTAAAAATAAAACAATTTTCTTCAAAATATATTTGAATCGACTAAATGACTAAATAAACTTGTTATTTAAAGGCTCTTAACATAAATACTCTGAAGAATGCATTTCAAACAATCCTTAAATGAGAGCCTGAATTACATTTTAAACGATTAAACAAATTATGATAAAATCAAATGAATTTTTTTCAAAAATGTTTAGAAATAATATATTCATTAAACTCACAGAAATAAACGGCCAAATGATCGGAGCTCTCAATCAATTTTCTAAGAGTAGGTGCGTCCACATCTTCTATCTTATCCAAAGTTGGGTCCTTTTGATTGATCAGCCAATCCAAGATTTTCTCCGATTTTTTCAAATCACCTCAAAATATAAAAAGAAATATTACGACTAATCTGTTAAATCTTTAAGCGATAAATACCGGCATAAATAATAGGCTCATCTTCTTCTCCTTTTTTGAAAAAGACGAGCGCTGGTAATGCAAACACTCCAAAATTCTTGGCTAATTGGATGTCATCTATTTTGACAAATTTGATTCCAGCGCTGTCCGCCTCGTCATCGATCTTCAAAAAAGAGATAAACATTATCTGAATGTCATTCGAATAAAACAATTGTCTACTAAACTCTTTCCAATTCTTCGAGAACTCTATCGCATTGTTTGCAATCAGTTTTACTGAAGAAAAGAACCGCTAAATATACGGTTCTTCCGAGCATTCGCTCAAACATTCGTTTATTGACTTTTTCAATGGCGTCACTCATTTCCATATTTTCTGGTCGAGTCAACCATTCGAGCACTTCTTCTTCATCAAAGAGGTCGCCTTCAAATTTAATGTGTTTACCGCGTCTAAAGAAGGCCAAACCTGGAGGTGTTCTAATACCATACTTTTTAGCGATGAGATTATCTGAAATCTTAACCAAATGGACGTCATAATCACTACAGTCGTCGTCAATCTTTTCCAAGTGTTCAATGATTTCATCGCTTTCGTCGTCGTTTTGTTTATAGAAAAAAACTGCTAAATATTCCTTCTCTGCGATCATACGAAACAATATATCTCTGTTTATATTCTCGATTGTGTCTTCATTTTTCTGTTTAATGATCCACTCTAATACCTCTTCTTCTTCAAGTAAATCACCCTCGTAAATTGAAGGCAATTTATGCTCGAAATAAACCAAAGCAGGCAATTGGGAGATACCGATCTCTTTAGCGTATTCGTCATCATCAGTCTTAACCTGAAATGTAAAACAAATAATAAAAACATTTATTACAGAAAAATTTATTTGAGAGTAAAAGACAAACAAAATGTATTCCGTGTTTATCGGTGTCGTCGTCGATGTTTTCAAGTTCTTTAAGAATTTGATTGCAATCATTGCAGTCGTCGCTATCGTAGAAGAAAACAACGATATAATCGATGTCTTCCAACAACACTTCTAACATATGTTTGTCGACGAGTTCGATAACATCTTCTTTGGCCACCTTTTGATCGATTAACCACTTTAAGACAGTCTCCTCGTCTTTAAGGTTTCCCTCATAAAACTGTGGAAAGTGGTTTCTAAAGTACATAAGAGTTGGAAACGTAACGATATTATATTCTTTGGCTATTTTTTGGTCTTTGACTTTAACGAAGTCGATGTCATTCTCTTCTGCGATGTGATCGATGTTTTCCAATTCAGTCAACACTTTATCGCATTCATTGCATTTCTCTTTAGTGAAGAGAACGGCCACATACGGAGATTTTTCCAACATTTTGTCTAACATTTTATCATTGACTTCTTCGATTTCATCTGGTTTGTCCAAAGCCTCTTCAGATGTAACCCATTTAAGAATAGCCTCCGGTTTCTTAAGATCACCCTTATATTGAACGGCATCTCCGTTGCGGAACAGTATAAGTGCCGGAAATTTATTAACTTTTGCCTGTTTTTTGGCTAAATTGAGGTCATCAGTAGTCACCAGAAGTATTCCATGTTCATCAGTGTCGTCATCGATGGTCTCTAAGCTTTTATGAAGAATGTCATCGCATTCTTTGCAATTGTTTGGAGCAAAAAATACTAAAACATATTCGCGTTCGCGGATCAGATCATCTAAAATCTCTTCAGTCACTTCTTCAACAGTGTCTTCAGTCTTTTGCTTAATAAGCCATTCGAGGACAACCTCTTCATTTGTGAGGTCACCCTCATAGACAGTGGGTAAACGATTCTCAAAGTATACGAGAATTGGGAGCTCATCGTCTAAACCGAATTCTTTAGCCATAGAGTCGTCATCTATTTTAACGAAAGGTATGTCGTATTTTTCTGCGTCGTCATCGATCTCTTCTAAGTCTTTAAGAACAGCAGTACTTTTTGGGGAATCGCTGTCATAGAATAGAACCGCCAAAGACTCTGAATTATCAATCAGTGAGGTTAGGGTACGACTGTTAACGTCTTCTATTTCGTCAGTTTCCTGTTGGTCTACAAACCATTGCAATACCTGTTCCTCGTTCATCATATCCCCGGTGTATTGTGTTGGAACTTGAAATTTGAAGAAAAGAATAGCCGGCAACTTTTTTATTCCATACTTATCTCCGGCCTCTTTGTCATCGGTCTTAACGAAAGCGATTCCCTTTTCATCGCAATCGTCGTCGATATGTTCTGAAATTTTAATTAAATGTTTGATATATTAATAAAAAGAAGACTTTCTTTTGTTTTACCCAATTCTTTGAGTAATTTTTCACTGTTTTTGTCTTTTGATTTGTAGATAAGAACTGCGATGTGGTTATGCTTTTCGATGAGGTTATCCAACATTTCATGACTGACTTCTTCGATCTCATCACTACTGGTTTGTTGGATAAGCCATTCCAATACTTTCTCTTCATTTTTAAGATCACCTTGGTAAACACTAGGAATTTTGTTTTCGAAATAGACTAAAGTGGGTAATTCATCGTCTATTCCGTATTCTTTGGCGACACTGTCGTCGTCGATCTTCACAAATAGAATTCCCTTTTCATCGCATTCGTCGTCAATATTTTCCAGTTCTTTGAGTACTTCCATAGATTTGGGGTCATCCCTATCGTCTGTTTTCAAATTGTATTTCAAATTACAATGAATTGGGTTTCAGTTCTGTTTGACTCACAGAAGAGAACCGCCAAAAAACTCGAGGAATCGATCAAATTGTCTAAAACGACATCAGAAATGTCTTCGATTTCATCGGCACTTTTTTGATGGATGAGCCACTCTAACACCTCTTCCTCTTTCATCAGATCTCCTATAAATGAAAGAGTTTATACAAGAAAACACTTTAAAGTAAGAACCTTGGTAAAAATTTGGAATCTTTTTCTCGAAGTAGACGAGTGTCGGTAATTCGTGGTAATCGATTCCAAATTTTTTGGAGACCTCGACGTCATCTGAAGACTAGATTTAGAGTTTGAATAAGAAATAAGAAAATACCGATTTTGACAAAAGCGATGTTATGCTGATCGCACTCGTCGTCGATATTCTCTGTTAAGAAAAAGTTTGTTATTTAAAATTCAATAAAATTAAAGGAAAGGCCAAACCTAACTCATGTAAGACTTCCATACTATCCTTGTCTTCGTCGTCATCTGTTGAAAAGATTAATAAAAACAGACGAATAGGAAATATATGAGTGAAGATTCAGCGGTCATCCATAACATGCTTACAGCTTACAGAACAAAACAGCCAATGAATCCGAACTCTCTATTAGTTGAGTCAGAATCGTTGCGCTCACGTCTTCGATCTCATCTGAATCACCGACAAACTCATCGGGATCTTCAACAGTGTCCCTGAACTCTAAGAGCCACTCCAGAACTTTCTGTTCGTCCTCTAAACTGTCTGTTTTTGTTTCGGAGAAAATGATTAATATAAAAATGAAATATTGATGACTGACCAGGGTAAACTATAGGAATCTTTTTTCGGTAATAGACGAGAGCCGGCAAATCATCCAAACCTTTAAGCGATAAATAGTTTTAAAATTATAAATAAAATAATTAGAGACATACCGTACTCATAGGCCAACTCAGGCTCAGATATTTTTACCTGAAATCAAAGAATATATTTATAGATAAGAATTTGTAAACAAAATAATCTGACAAATCCTATGTTGTGTTGATCTGCGTCGTCATCGATTTCTTCCAAATGATGTAACGCTTTCTCACATTTCTTACAGTTTTGCTTATCTGTCAATAAATTATAGATTCATTATTTAAATTAGTTTTTCTCATTTTATCTCTAAATTTACAATGATTATATATTTATCTAGGTATATTTTCTTTACTTTTCACACATTATACATGACAATAAGCCACTATCCTTGCATTATAATAGAGTTTTGACCATGCTACAACGCATAGTAAGGGTAAAACATTTAATATTCAGATAATTATTAAAGGGTTTATTTTTGAAATGAACTAGCTAATTGTATTTAGGTGTAGAAGAAATGTGTGACTGAAAAAATCACTTTTATCTGATTCCAAATTATAACAAAAACTCTGGACTAATAGTATTGATATCCGATTAAATTAGGAAAAGTTTTCAAATCAATTCATATGCCTATTGACAAAAGCACCATGGTACACATATCCATTAATAGTTGTAATCAATTGTCTAAAAGAATAACTCTATTTTTAGTTTATAAAAATTAATAATATTCATAAATGAGCATATATGTAGTCGAGCACAAATCAGATTATAAGTAATTGTTAATAATTGGGTTTATTTTATCTATTACTCAATAAATTAATTATTTAACAATTATTTTAAAGTTTAAAAATTTTGAAATTTTCTTTAAAGAAGTCAACAATGAAATCGAGATTCGTTCCAATCGTTTCTAATTCTGGATCTCTTCCATCAAAATCTAACCACTGATGTCTTAATTGGAGCAAATGCTCAAATGAGAGGCTTCACAATCATTGTGAGTGTCTTATCTGAGAAATTTGTGAGAATAAAGACATCTTTGGTTGGGTTTTGGTGGAAGATTTCTACAATGATTAGGAATTAGAAACTTTTGAATCGAATTTTCGAAGGATGGGTACAGAATAGGCACAGAATGGGCACATGATGGGCATAGGATGGGTACAGGATGAGCATAGGATGGCACAGAATGAGGACATGATGGGCACAGGATGAGCACAGGATGAGCACAGGATGGACACAGGATGAGCACAGGATGGACACAGGATGGGCATAAGATGGGAACAGAATGGGCATAGGATGGGTAAAGCATTGGCATAGGACTGGTACAGAAGGACCATAAGAGGATATTTAGATTATTTTGTGTAATTTTAAATAAAATACAATAGAGGAGAGACTGAAAGCCAACCTCTTTAAAAAATGGGTGGGGTATAGCAAAGGTCGCCTCCATGTGGTGTACCCTGGACTGAGTCCTAACACTCAAACTAAATGACCTTTAATTTTAAGTTTAATAAAAATAAGTTTTATATTTTTATACAAATATTTGATAATTATTTTAAATATAAATTTTCATTTATTATAAACAAAATAATAATTTAATTCAATAGAAATAAGTTTAAAATATTTAAATTATTTATATTAATTCAAATAACTCATTGAATGAGAAATTGATTATAAATTATAACTTATAGTCAATGCAATCCAATCATTGAATTTATTTAAAATTTTTCTGTCGAAAACAAAAAGTAAAACATTTATTTAAAACCCAAAGTTAAGGCACTCTATTATTAAATATTATTTCAAAAAGTTTAGACTCATTAAATCAAATAAGGAATGTACTAGATATTAATGTTTAATATTTAAGGTTTTATATGATTTTCCTAACATTTATGGAAAAATATGACTATTTTGAGTACAAGTCCTGAGTCCTCACTTTTATTATGAGTTTATCCAATAAATTAGTTAATATATTCATCGAAACTTGAATTTATGTAAAATTATTCAAAGGATTCCCAAGGTAATATACATTTTGCAGATTTCCTTTGTCAAAGTAAATAATGAAGAAACCATTTAATTAATATTAACTATTATATAATTATTTTGAATATTTCCTTCTCTATTCTAATAAATTAAATCTAGCAAGACAATATTAAACAACTCCTTTTTAGTTTAAAAAAATTAGTAAATAACAGTAATTTTATAAAAATTTTTGTCAAAACGTTATTTAATAATTTTGTTGATTATTAGTTATAATTTGTAAAATTAAAGTTTATTTTAAAAACATTGATTAATATTTATAATTTTGTTATGGTTTGCATATTATAAAAAAGTACTTATATTATATATTCATTTAATATTAATTTCAATATTAATATTTAATTCAATCTTATGATAACTTTTGGAATTTATTTCAAAATTATAGAAACATTTAAGAAAATAATTTATCTATAAATAAATATATAATTATTTAATTAAATGGAGTCTTTGGACAAATTCTTTTAGAGATTAATAAATATTTTATTAGTTTTAGTGATTTAGCGAATGATTTAATGACTCAAAAAAAAGAGACAAACGATAAATAGTAATCTCACTATTAATTATTATTAATTGAATAAGGGTCAAAATGTTGATGCGGTCTTTTTTGAATAATTTTAAAACTATTAAACAAATTTTAGTCTTATAAAAGTATTTTTAATATTAAGACATGGTGATTTTAATATTAACTTCTTAAAGTAATTTATATTAAAATTACCTAGTAATTATTATTAAAAACAGGATCAAAGCGAGACACAATCCTTAGATCTTATCAATCTTGGTAAATTATTTTATAAGACCCTGAAGATGAAAGAGATAAAGTTAAACCATTAAACTTTAAACCTTAAAGTGACACCAAGATCACTTAAATAAATTAAGAAACAAAATAGTTGTCCTAAGGATAAGTAAAAGAGAAGTCAATGAAAATGTGAACAAGGTTAAATCAGAAGTTTTGTGATATTTTAATAAAGTTCATTTATTGACACTTTTGATAAGAAAATAAAGGCATTTGTTTTCCTTTGAAATCATATAAAATAAGTTGATAAAATCTAACCTGGGCTATATTGTCTCTCATTGGTCCCGTTTTTTAACAGTTGTAACTAGATGATTTGAATATAAATTATTTCAAGAAGTCAGCATTAGTTCGTTTTTTATAAGCATTTATAGAATTAAAAGTTCTTAATATTAATAGTTTCAAAAAATGGGTGAATTTTTTTAAACCCCTTATTAATGAGTCATCAAATAATAAATTGAAAAAAAAGAAAAACAGAAACAACTAATTCTTTTATATGACTATATTTTTCTATTAAAATGAAATATAGATTATTCTTAAAATAATTGTTTAGTGATTTTGATATTCTTTTAATTGAAAGTAAATTTATTGCATATTTTTAAACATATGACCATGGGGGCTTTTGAAATTTGATCTAAGTATTAATATATTTGCTAAGTATATATACTTTTGACAATTTTTCATTCTTTAAAGTATTTGTTACGACAATAATTTTGGCTCAATTTCTAAATCTATTAATAAGAGTCAATTGATTTTATTTGAAATTAACATAAAAGTGCCTCAAACACAGGGATGTCTCTATTATCCCATCCAAAAGGTAAGGTACAGATAAGACTTAGAGGGTATTTTCAAAAAATAGAAAAATGATCTTTTTGGTGTTTTCGTCGATTTTATTATTTATATTTATTATGTAATATAAGTTATGCACTTCTGGTTAAGTTTCGATAGATATTAACTATTTTTATCAGTTTTTGACACTTTTTTGTTTGAAAAAAAGTTAATTTATTTTATTCATCCAAAAGAGTAGATTTTGTCAAATTTCTGACCGAAGAGGGGGTTTCTTGGGTACCCCTACTGGTCATCCCTTTCTTTAAAACCACTTTTGATAAATTGTTGTATAAAAACATTTGACTCACAGAAAAGGACGGCCACAAAGTCGTGTTCATCAATAAAATTCTGAAGTATTTTAGCGTTAACCTCTTCAATCTTATCGGGTAAATCCATCGATTCAACTGACGTCAACCATTCAAGAACTTCTTCCTCATTCATCAAATCACCTTGTTATTTAATAAAAAGATGATAAGTGATAGTGAAAGTTATGGGTAATTGTAGTAAACCTTCAAAAAGTGTTGGTTCTCGATGTCTAAAATAGACGAGTGATGGAAATTTGGTGATACCATGTTTTTTGGCGGCAGCTCTCTCTGAATTCTTGACGAATTCGACCCCATATTTATCAGCCTCTCCATCAATTTTTTCTAGTTCATCTAATATATGTTTACATTGTTCACAGGAACGCGTATCTGTTTTTAATAATAGAATCGAATGAGTGTTAATTCTGAGACATTTATTCTGAAATTTGATATTTTATGTGATTTTAAAAATATTCGTGTCTTTAATATTAAGGTTTGCTTACATTGAAAAACAGAGCTCTACTCAAAACAGATTTTCAATGAGAATAAGAAAAAATTATTGTGAATTTGAAATGGATTTGAATAGCGATCAGAATTAGTTTTGTGCGCCAAAAATGGAAACTCTAGTGAACAGAAGTTAAGGCATTCACTGCTATATTAGTGATAAACTGTTATTCGCTTTAGTCTCTGACAATCAAAAATAGAACTGAAAACATCTTCTGAAAGCATCTGAAAGGAGAGACTGATGAGAGCCAAGTGCAGAGCACAGCACTGCACAGCACGCACTCAATGTTCACAATTTGGTTTTTAACTCCACTTATAATTCGAAATGAAAGGAATGAAAAGATTAGTCGTTGACTGATCTAATAGTCGACCAAAAATTAGACAATTTATTAGAGCAGAAATTCAAGTTATTTCTATACTAATGTTGTTTTCTATTCACTTCTTTTCTATACATTTTTCAACAAAAATATATCAAAAATATTTTAGTCTTTGAAAATCACTGAAAGCATAGCATTAAAATCAAAATATTTTAGTATCCCTTTTATATAACTATTGATTAGTTAAATAAAAAAATTAGCATGCTAAGTAAACTTATAAACTTAACTAAACTTACAAAAAAAGACTGCTATAAAATCCTGTTCATCTAATAAAGTGTCGAGTCTTTTGGCCTCAACCTCTTCTATGACATCTGAATGTAGGGGTGATTTACGTTTTATTCCTTCTGTATATGGATTTACGCAAAACAATGAAAACAAAATTATTGTCAATATTTCTGACGAATACATTCTCCGGATTTTATATAAGTTTTGTAAATAAAAAGAATAAAATTCCAATATTTAAGACTCGAAAACAAAGCACACAATCATTCCTGAGTTGAGAATTTAGAGTTTTGTATAATAATATGACGAAAAGCAAATCAAATATCACATAATGAGAATCACAGAACGAATAATTAGAGAATAAACAAAATAATATTATTTAGTAAAACAAACGATTCGATAATGACTTTCGTTTTGCACTGATATCTGTACGCAGTTCTTATGTATGGCCACAAAACTATTGAGTGATAAAATTGCACACAAAATATATTTATGTGTATTTAGTGGAGAAAAAGTACAATCTTTCGTTTGCCTCTCCTTCTCTGGGTTTGCCTCTCAAAGAAGGAAACAGAATATAAGCGATAGAAAGTATTTATAAAATGATGCCATTCTTTTGGCATACATTCACGACTTCTCATCTCATTCTACACATTATGTAAACTGTTTTTACATCTGAATATAAATAAGTCTTATATTTTTATTTTGCATTTAAATGTATTTTCCAATCATTTTTAAAAATATATATTATTTCACAACAAATTTTTAAGTCTATATATTACTATATATTCCTTTCCATTTCATTAATATTTTAAATCTAAACTTAATTAAATAAATTTAAAAATATGATTGAATTTAAATAATAATATTGCTAGCTAATTCCAAATATTATTAATATTATTAGATTTTACAAAATTCATAATTTTTTCGTTTTCATAAATAATTTGTTTAAACTCAAACTAATTTATTTATTATAATCTTATAATACATAAATTAAAAATATCTAGTTCATAATTATATTAACTATAATATGATAGATATATTTTTAGAATTCATTGCAATTATATAAAGTTCTGAACAGTCAGTCCTAGTTCATAGATCATAGTATTTGTTTGAGAAGAAAGAGTGCGACACAAACTAAGAATATCTTTTAGTTGAATCAAAATCAGTTGAAATATAAATAAATAAATGTTTAAGTATTCGATGATTAAATCACTTCATAGATTTTAGACTTCAAATTAGTTAACAATAATTGTTTCAACTTTTATGTATTAAATACACAAATGAAAGGCTTATGAAAATGTAATCAACTGATGACATACAATGTAGATGTGTTTCATGTTTTGAATTGACTATAAATTCTAAATCGAAAAAAGAGTACATTTTTATCACACGTTTGAGAGTAAATCCTTTAACAATAACTTAAAATTTAAGTCTTAAATAGTAAAACTTGATTTGACACTTGGTCAAATCTCTATTATAATGTAAAATACTTACCAAATGCTGTAAAAAGTTTAAACAACTTTTATTAATATTTTTCATTAATATTCAACATTATTTCACGGATGAAATACTTAATTGTTTAATTGAGCAAGTGCCATTTCTAATTACTACAAAAATTATAATCTTAAGCTCTAAATACTGTATATTTTTGACTATTTTTTGATTTCGAGTTATTATTATTTAAAATAAAAAGTAGGCTAAAGAAAATTGAGTCAAACTCTCAAATATATGATTGAATTGATTTTAATCAAAACTGAGAAACAGTTTGAGCCGCCTTTAAATTGAACTTCTTTTATAAGTAAATCTCCTTTTTATTCGAGTCTTATATTTATGTAAATGTCATTTTCAGTGACAATAAACAGTTGAAAACTGTCATCAGTTCCGCTCTCTCTTGAAATTTGCATATTATTCACAACTCTAAGAACTCTACCATTAGTTCGAATGCAATAATAATGTGAATCTTCTTTAATATAGTGTAGACTTTCATAGAATATAACACAGATGTGCAGGATTTCTACAAGATTCAATATAATACATATTATAACACATACTGCTTAAAACAGATCCCTTTTTAATTATTTAAATTCAGTTAAGGCTAAGAGAATACCGTCTTATCTACACTTTTTCATTACAATGTAAATGATTTGAACTCAAACGACAAAATATTAACAATATTTGTATTAATGGATACCATTATTTTGAACACAAATATATTAATAGTATAAGCAATATATCGCTTACACTCATAAACATTTCCTTATCGTTGATAAACAAAATTCTAATTAGTTTTTTTAGACAAAGTTTTTATTTTTTTAAGACATGAATTTATATAATCTCAAAGATTTCCCTCTTTTTATTTATTGCTTTCTATGAAATCTATTATTAATATCAATAATAATAATAAGAATAAAAATAAAAATAATGTTAAAATTAATATATTAATATGAAATGATTTATTATTTTAAAAAATGAATAAAAAGAATAATTTTAGGTTCTTTTTGAGTAAAAAAATGTAGAATTGATTAAATGGATGTAAAGTTTAATATAATTAAATATTTCTACCCTGATCATAACCCTAATCATATGCCTAATTCGATGAATATTTCTACTTTTTCTTCTTTTTTTCTAAAATAAAAATGTCGTAAAAATTTATTTTGTTTTCATTTGTGATATGATTTTCTTTTGCATTGAATTTAATTCGAGTGAAGAAAAGTATTCTCTTTTCTCTATTTGTCTTCCTTTTACTTATTTTTCTTAATCGTATTCATAAAAGCTTTTGATAATACTTTTAGAAAATGAGATTTCAGTGAATAATACAATGGTTGAGATGACAACTCTATGACAACTATTTTATAGTCACTCAAAAAGGTTTCAATATTTTTTTTGTGATTGTTTTGTATTCTTTGGTCATCTCATGGTTTTATACTAAATTCAATTAAATATTCATAAATGTGTCAAAACATTCAATTTTATGGATTCAAATTATTTGGTTTTAAATTAAATTAGTTGTTATAAGTAAACACATATATAATTGAATTCACTCGAAAATATTGATTTCTTCAAATTTCAATTTCTCTGCAAATCAGAGCTCATATGGCTTTCATTTGAAGTTTCAGTAAATCATTGTTTTCTCGATTCCAATCAGGTTCTCAAAAGAGGTAATTAAATGCATTGAAAATACAAAAACTTTGAATTTATTCATTTGTGCCAATACTTCAATCGTCTAAACTCTTGTGCTTTACATCAAATGAACTCTTATTGAGATTCAATACAGGATTTGGACTCCAGTTGTATATATTTGTGAGTAAAAGTAAGAGAGTGGGAGGGAGGGAGGGAGGGAGAGAGAGAGAGAGAGAGAGAGAGAGAGAGTGGGGGAGAGGGAGGGAGAGAGAGAGTGGGGGAGAGGGAGAGATTTAAGATGATGGTTAAGTGAAGAAAACATCTCTTTGACTGAAGGCAATGCAAATGTAACTGAAATGTTATGCATTTTTGTTCCCAAATTAAATTTTGAGAACAATTTTGTTAATAAAATGGTTCGAATCCTTTGAGAGGAAAATTTAGAAAAAAAATTTGTGTAGAATTTAGTGAAAGTAGTGATGAGTGACATAAGATTAGATTTATAAAGTTTTTTGTGTTTAAAGTTTGGCAGCGCATGTCTTTAACTGACTAACACTAACACTCCAACAAATATACTGTTATGTATGGATAAAATCGGTTCGATTCCAGAGAATGTTGTCATTTCTCATTTGACTCGATAACAACTATACCAATGGCTAAGAGTGGACCAGTTCGAGGCCTGGGAGGCTCTGGCGTTAGTTTTGGTTCGACTTTTAACACAAATGAGACTTTTATACGACACGAACCGGTCTGTCATCCGTCAGAGACAACAGAAGTGGTTATTCTATTAACGATTGCATCGATCGGTTGTGCGACTAATTTGCTTCTCATGTTATTAGTTATTGTGAAGAAACCACTGAAGAGATATCATAAAAGGTTTGGTTATTCTAATAACAATTCAATAATATTTTTCTATAAAATATTTTAAGAATTTTATCGATAAAAATATTAATATAAATATCATTCAAAATGAGAGAATTAGACAAATGTTGAAATGTATTACAATTAAACACATCAATGAATTCTAAGTGAGAAAAGGGCAAATGACCAAGATGCAAATAATTAATTAGTTTTCAGTCATATTTTCATGTTTACTAAATTTGGTATTTGTTTTTATGACAAACATTTTGTCTTAATAGAAATAATTTGTTTAAACGAGATAGTAAATTGATGCATTACCTTGGTATAATTAACTACTATAATCTAAATGGCAAAGCTTTGCACAACACTGAATACAATTTTCAGATTCAATAATTCTGAACGAATAACACGATTTCAAGTAATAAATGAATTCTTGAATGTGATTACTCTTATTCGCTGTCTTTTTCAAAATCAAGTTTTCCCTTCAATTGCTTTAAGGACTCAAAAGGAAAGGAAACACTTGTATTACAATTCGTTTATTAAAATACTTCACAGAAATTAGATTTTTTTTACTTAAATCTAATGGAAATGTCATTAAATATTAATCGATTGAAACTCTTTTTTTATCAAATGTACACATCTCCTATAGAAGTACTTCTCATTCAACCCAATCCTCTTATTAAAGGTATTATAATTAAGAGTAATTGCCATCACTTTTTATTTTTCATTTCATCTCAAATTATAATTTAGTTATGTTTTGCATTTATTTCTCTCATTAGTTAAAAAAAATGTAAAATATTATAAATTAGAATATATTTTACTTATTTTAAATAAATTAAAGAATATATAACTTTGAATGGTTTGAAGTATTGTTTGTCTTTAAAGATATCTTCAGCTCTGAATTCATTTCTCAAACAAAAGACTAAAATGCGAGACAAACACAAAAGATTTTGATTCAATTTCTATCAAATTTCAAAAATAAAATTTAAGTTTTTCAAAAAACGAACTATTCTCTTGTGACATCAAATCCTTAGCTTGCACATTTGACGTTTGCATGCAATTCTTTGTTATTTTGCATAAAACGCACTAATATTTTAGTTTTGTCTTAAAAGCTTTTAAAAGTACAGTCAATACACAATTATAAGACTTACCGTTTATAAGACTTTTACCGATATTATCCCTAAATTTTCAAAACCCAAACCCATTCCATAGAGTCTAATGTTAAAAAT
>JAQFZM010000195.1:0-45112 GCA_034695785.1 Galumna obvia
AACTTGAATTTATCAAGATCAATAAATTTTGACAGGTTTATTGATTTAATATTTGCCAAATAATATGGTAGACATACAGTAAATGCTGGTGGGCTATCATTTTTGGCTCTTCCCACCTTAATTGAGGCCACTGTCTTTCCACTCATATAATTAGTGAATAATTCATTTGTTTGATATAATAATCCGGAGAAACAAATTATAGTTATAATTGATTTTCTAATGGATTTTTTCAGATAATTTATTACTTCGAACATTTTTGAAATTAATTATCTTGGTCAAAAATTTTTTTAAATATTATTTATATAAAAATATGTTAAACAAAATTTTATTAAAATAAAAATATTTATATAAATATATAAATAGAATTTATTGATAAAAATATTTTATATATAATTTCTTTTATAGATTTTGTGTATTTTCTAGAAAATAAATACAACTCTATAAGTGGTAAAAATAATTATATAAAAACTTATGATTAATTATATTGATTAATATTTAATTTATGCAAAGAATAATTATTTATAAAACAATTATTGACAGTCAAGATCAATTCAAACATTTTATAATTTTACTTATTAACAATAAATCATTGAAATAAAATAATTCAATTAAAAACCTAATTTCTTATTCTACTCAACCACAGGATTTTACTATATGACTTAAGAAAGTGTAACATTTGCAAGGTGTTTTAAAAAAGATTATCAATCTCTTAATAACAGGACAAATGTTAATCATTTCAATCGCTTTTTTGTTACAAAGGTAACCTTTTAATTAAAAGTAGAATTGAGAACTGTAATAAGTGTGAAATATATAATTTAATTCTAATTTATAAAGCTAATAATATCTAAATTTAATTTTACCTTAATTTGAAACTAAATTTATTTTTAAATAAAATCAACTAGATAAGTTTTACTTATTTTCATAATAAATTGGATATAAGACGAATATTGACTGATTTCTTTTGTTACATTCAATTTGAATTTATCAGTTAAATAAATTTTGATTAATTTAATGATTTAATATTTGCCATATAATATGATAGACATATTGTAAAAGAAGGTGGACTATCATTTTGTACTCTTCCCACTTTAATTGAAGCCAAAGTTCATCCACTCATATAATCAGTGAATATTTCGTTTGATTGATATAATAACCCAAAGAAACAAATTATAGTTAAAACAGATTTCCAAATATATTTTTTAAGATAATTTAATAATTCTAAAATATTTACAATTATTTATCTTGGTTAAATTAAATATTATAATATATTGATGTGAATTTAGATATAAATATAAATGAAATTCATTGATGAAAATAATTTATATATAATTATATTTTTAGATTTAATATAATTTCAAAGTAATATAACACATTTATATTACTTAAAAATAACTACATTAAAATGCAATATAATTATAATAATTATTATTGAATTTTTTTTTAAATATTTATTTATACAACAAATATTTTTGACAAACAAGATCAATATAAATTTTTATAAATATATTTAATTATAATAAATAATTTAAATAAATCTATTCATATCAATACATACAGCAAAGATCATAAGAATGTCATCTGAACTCAAAACTATGTCATCTGAGATCAAAAGAATGTCATCAAGCACAAAACAATGTCAGCCAAGCTCAAAACAATGTTCGTTTAGTCTTATCTATTGAAATGTAATTAACTTTATAAAATACAAATTACCGAAAACTATTGGTCGGATCGAAAAGTGGTCAATTAGTAATTTGTTCCTTTCGATGAGTACAACATTTCATAAGCAGTATTACAGCATTGATTATTTATGGTTTGGCCGCCACCCGTCAGACCAATATTTGAGGGTTATCTAATGTTATACTCTTACATTTCAATACAATTCAATGTATTTACATTTCAATAGACAAAGAGCTCAATTGACATTGTTTTGAGCATCTCTGACATTGTTTTGAGAAGATGGACATTGTTTTGATCTCCTTTGACATAGTTTTGAGCTACTTGGACAGAATTATGAGATTTGCTGTATTAAATAAAATCATTGAATTCGGATTTATTTTTCATATTTTTAAACTTCAAAACATTTCACTCAATGAAAAATTTAAGCCTTTGTTAAAAAGAATCAAGGTCATTAAAGAGAAACTATTGATTCTAATTATACCTAAAATCTTTAAAATTAAATTAATTGATATATTTTTGAAAAACTTCTCAATATTTTATTGATTTAAAAATAATTTAAAAAAAACTATTTATTAGAAATATTAGAACTCAATATTAAATTAATTAATTTAATTAATATTTTTCTTTAATATAAATGAAATCAATTTTAAAAAAATTAATGAATTTAAGTGATTTTCAAACGATTTAGTTTTAATAGAATAAAGTTTTGAAATTTCTTTAATGAAAGAGTTTTATGAACCGAAAACTATTGAATAACATTAAATTACTTTTCATTTATTTGAAAAACAATTCCTTCTTATCGTGATTTCGGTCTGAAAATATTATTTCCATTTATTGAAATCTCATTTTATCTAAATTTTACTTTAAATTTAAAAATTTAATTAATTAGTGATTATTTATTCAATTCTTCTATAGTTTGAACGACAGGTTTGTTATTAAAACAAATGTTTAAAATTAATTTATTTTGAATTCATTTGAGAGTAAATTAAATTCTTTGATAAAACATTAAACTTTTCATTAAGAAATGGATCGGAAATACTTTAAAAGCGACAGAAATGTAAATGCATTGATTTGGAGCTCAATTATTGACAACTTTTAGTTAAATGACTTTAAATATTAAATATTGAGAGAAGAGGAGAAAAGAGAGGATCGAACCAAACATTGACTAAAAATAACCACAAATTGTGGACTCAGTCAACAAAAATAGTTTAAAAAGTTTGTAAAATAAATGTCTTAAAACAGAAAAAATTGGCACAAATTCGCAAACAAATGGCTTTTTGTCGAGAATTTGAAACATCTCTTAAAGTTGAAACGATCTCCGAATGAAAACTTGTTTAATATAAAATTGTGGCCAAAATTTGTTATCCACTTTTGGTGATAAACTCCAAATGTGATTGTGATTGATCTCAAATTAATGACCCCTAAAACAGATCAATCCCTATCGCAACTCATTCAACACAACTATAATGAATGAGTGGTCCAATTAAATGCCAAAACCATCTCTAAAACAAACGGCCGAATAAATATCGAATCGAATAGGAATTAGTTAAACATCTCTAACATCACAAACATAACAAACAAACTCTTTTTCTCACAACTTCTCACTCTTTTCACTGATTTATAAATTACTTTTTCTTTTACTTAAAAGTATTTTCTCAGTTTTAAACGATTTATAATTTTTATAGAAATTAAATTAAGAGATTAAATGTAGATTTGAATGTTTGCCAGACGACAATAAACTTGTCACCACCAAGTTTGTTTTTTCTGCGACAAATTCTAAATAAAATTAACTCATTCCTATTCTTAATCTAAATAAATACTTTAAATATAATTATTCAAGGACAAATAAGATTTCAGTGGTCACATATCTTATTTCATATATTCATAAAGGAATCTTCTAATCATTATTATATGGAGTATACATCTATTAATTTGAACAAGTTTCATTTTTGACATTTGGTTCAAATTATCGATACTTTAAGTTATTGAAAGTTTTTTTAACACTACTTCTATGGAAATGGATTTTTGGTTTTCAGTTTAAAAATGAACATTTAGTTCAAATAATCAGTACTTCAAATTAATGGATGTGTACTGTATATTGATGAATATGTCTCCTAGGTTATATTTTTTTTCTTAATTATTTAACTAAGATTTTGTGATATTTTAAACTTATGTTTTGTGAGATATTATTCTTAATTTAAAAAACAAAGTTATTATAATAAGAATATTAATTAGAAATGCGAACAACACTTAAAATCTTATTATCTGTTGAAATATCTGAAAGTTTGGTAAAATAATGAATT
The DNA here is from genome assembly GCA_034695785.1 of Galumna obvia. Lineage (NCBI taxonomy): Eukaryota > Metazoa > Arthropoda > Arachnida > Sarcoptiformes > Galumnidae > Galumna > Galumna obvia. Next base: position 3,981 of record JAQFZM010000195.1, read on the forward strand.
TTGTTAACAATTTTGTCAATAATCTAAAGCCAAACACTATTTAATAACTCGTTTTGAATTCTTTGTTCCATTTTTGTCATTATTTTATATAAAATTAGATAAAGAATTGTAATTATAATTAGTTGGCAGAGCTCTCAAATTTTGTATTAATATTGTGCTCAACGGAGCAGAGATTGTCATTTAGACGAAACCATCAACACTAACACTAACACTAACACCAAGAGTAACACCAGTTATAATTGGGTGCATCCAATAGATAGCTATTAAACCGCTTTTTAGTCATTATTCTGATCACAATATTATTTGCATTCATTCGATTGATTCGATTCTTTATTTAGTTCTGAAAATGTAGTAAACATTGAATTAGTTTTTGATTTTTTTGAGACTAGTTTTCGGAGCGCTTATAATGTTTAGTACAAACATTAGTTCATAGTATGTATTGAGTGTAGTATTGAAACAGTTGTCCTTGAGTTAGGTCTGAAGCGCTTATTTGATCGATTCGTTTTTCATGTATTTTATTATCCAAAAGCCTCTGGCGTTTGATTTTGCATCAGAGCGTGAATTTCCAAATAAGCACTGCTCTCAAGTCAACTCTAATCCAAAGTTAGTGACAGATAGTGCACAGCATCACAAGTCTGACATCAGAGAACAATATTGACGGCACTAAAAGTTTCAGTGCTGTTCAGGAGCACACCATCACTATTACTATCGATGGTTATCCTCATAAAGCGATCACAAAGTTTTGCCATTAGAAGAGTGTTTGCAATGCATGGCATCGCTTATACTTCGCTTATATTATCTTCTTTTCAGTTGTGATCTGGAGTTTCAAAAAACGATTGTTTAGTGAAACTCAATGTTGTTTACTGTCATATATGGTGTATATGTTATATATGTTATATATGTAGTATATGAACACAAATCGATCGATATATTGCACTCTCTATACATAACCAAATGAAATGAAATCCAGATTATATTGCATACGACATGAGCCGAATTTGTTGAACAAGCTATAACGTAAAGGCATCTATGCATCTAGCAAATTTCCCGTTGTCATTCTTCTTGTCAACTATTGTTGCCATACCTTAACGTGGAATTAGACGTAAATGACTTCAATGATTATTTTAATGCAATTTTATGACTCATTTATAAAACTATTAATAAAAATAGCTATTAATCAGAACTAACTTTTCTAATGCTTTCAATTAGTATAAGATTAAAGAAAAGAATTAATATTTGAACTATTCTTTGATTAACACAAATGACATTCTTTTCAATGAATGAATTCATTTAAATCGAGAACTGATCGCAAATATTCTAAACAAAAAAGAAAGTGTCGACAAAATCAAAGCTTATAAAAATCAAAACATTTATTTACAAATGAGAGGAAAATCTAAAAATAAAGATCTTATCACTAAAGAAGTGCGAGTTTTCACTTTTGTGAGACTCAATTCACTAAATTATTAAAGAATCTAAAAATTGGTTTGAGCTCTACTTTTATCAACTCTTGTCTGGTGTTTAGTGTCTCAAATGTTAGTGAAGGCACAGGCGATTCACTTTTTAATAATGCACACATAGATAAAGAACTCGTTTGCAATTTCAAACTCCTCTAATGCCAGAGTGAGTGGAGAGAGAAGGAGAGAGAGTTAGTGTGGAGAGAGAGAGAGAGAGAGAGAGAGAGAGAGAGAGAGAGAGAGAGAGAGATGTGAATCTTTGTGAACACATTTGTGAAGAGCACACAACTAAAGCTCGAATGGTTTCCTGAGGATGGGATTCGAAATCGATTGCCTGCAATAGTTAGTGATAGTTGTGATGGCTGTGCAGTCGCATAGTGTTAGCAGATTTTGTCGATTCTGTGCTCACATCAACTTTATATAACTTATATGACTTATATATCCATTCTATTGCTTTAGTTGATGTCAATTGATATTCGCAAAGTGTCCTCTGATTTCATGACTACAAAGCTATGGTTCGCTGCTATTTATGTAATGCTCTCCCAAATAAAACTCAAGTAAAGCCATTACACTCTTTTTCATTCCTTTGGAAAATCACTGCTGTTTTGTTTCATTTCTGGAGACACTATTCTTGCTATTAATCCTACTATAAGTCAGTCTTAAATTAAAATCACTCAAAACATCCAAAATATCAACAAATGTTTGAATAAATGACAAAACATTGAATAAACATTTAAAACATTTAAAATATTTAGAAAATCTCATTACAACAACATTTCATTTATATTAATAGTATTTCATTTCATTTATGTCTAAAATAACGACACAAACAAACTCTTTGATGACTTTTAAAACTATTTAAAATTCCAAAGATTTTATAAGTTTAAACATTTAACTCATTTTAACTCATTTTAACTCATTTTAACTCATTTTAACTCATTTTAACTAGATTAAATAAATGATTAACTCTTCTCTAATTTTGAAGAAAATTGAGCAAGACAAAATAGACAGATAATTGATATGATATTTATAGAGAGCTGAGTTCGTGTCGATAGTATTCTTGGAATCGATTTAAAAAAATCATATTTTTAGTCGATTTGACAAAAATCTGACACAAGTTTTTGATATTTTAAAATAAAGCGTTTAATACATAACTTTATTGCATAACTTTTATTCACTTCAAAGTTATTTCTAAGACATATAACTGGCAAAGTTGTAAGTGTTGTGTTGTGCCAAACAGTGTGTACTTTGCCTAACATTTCCTGAGCGCTGGCAATGATCGTGTTGTGCATAAATAATTGTATGTTTGACGAGCACTTTATTTACGAACACAATTCCCATGAGATGTTTCTCTTCTGCTTTTTTAGCCGTTAAATATGTTATTTACTCTAAACATTATTCACTCACAACTCAACTAATTTTCAGATTCTCTCAAATCCAACAAATTTTACAAAATATCAAAAAAATGTCAGTTATTAGATGACCTCAAATCAGTTAAACAAACCATTTGACAAAAAACTCATTTAATGACTGAAAAATAAAGAATTTTTTTACGTAAGTTTTACTCAAATCAAACTTCACTCCAAATAAATCATAATTTTGTTCCTCTTTTCGTGAATTTGATATTTTAAAAAAAAGTTAACATAATTTTCATTAAATAAAAGAAAAAGTAATTCAATATCTGTTTTGTGTAAAATGTAAGTCATTTAAGAAAAAAGAGTATTAAAATGATGTGCGAGTTATCATATTTTAAATATTTAAGAGTTTCCGCAAAAGTGAAGGAATGTTCATAAAATAAGATAATCATTATTTGTGACTTATTGCTAGATATAATGGTTTTGGCCAAATGTTTGAGCGCTTTCATCATTGAAACATAGGGTCAGCGCTAATGTGAAAACTTGCGACTAATGGACTCAGAATTGATTCGATATTTGAGTCGTTGAACACATTATCAAAGTTTGTGATAAGTTTTTGTCAATTTGTGTTGATTTTGCTGTCATTTGGAAAGAGACTAACAAACAATTTATAATTACTTCAATTTTGAAACTTTTATTATTTGTGTCAGAATTGTTTCGGTGTTGAGAAGTAAAGCGATTGTGATTCTCAGCAGTCATTCAGTAATACATTTACACGTTTGCGATAACACAATGAATAAAATGAGTTTCTCTGACACTCTCTCACTATTTTAGTGCTTTTCTAATAAATGATGGCATAGACTGCCGGCTCTGCACACATTGTACGCAACATCACTATTAAAGGCGAGTCAAGTAATAGCCATAAAATTGTGCAAACAATCGGTGGCGTTGTCTTCCAGTTGTGTCTATGAGTATGCCTTTCATGCCTTCTACTATGCCTTCTACTATGCCTTCTAGAGTGGGCACATATATTGGACATTAACCGTTTCTTACTCATCAAAATGTTGGCCATTGAAAACGTGTCACATCTATTGCCTGCAATACCACTGCACTTGTCGTCACTGAGAATTAGGGACAGTATATATGGGAGTCGGTCCCAAACAAACTCATGCCAATCAAGAATTGGACATTAAATGGCTTTTTTTGGTAACACTTAAAGTTAGGGCTGTGTTGCCATTCATTGCATACTTCGTTGGAATTGCTTTTAAGCTAATGCCTGAACTGACGATCATTGCCTCACATCTATTCTGTCTCGCATTTGATCCTTTAAATCAGGATTTTTATCTCACGAGAGATGAGTTTCCATGTTATTTACCCAATCAAATAGTGGTAGTGTCGGCAATGTGTTGGCCAAACTTCCATTGCAATCACTTTCACTGTCCCTTTTCTTTAGCTCTTATTGTTGTTAACTTTGATGTTATTGTTATTGAACTCAAAGTTAGTCTTATATTCAATGAATGCTTTTTCAAACGAATACAGATTTTAATACAACTATTATTAAACGATAGGAAAGAAACTGTCCTCACATTAATGTCTAAATGATTCAAAACATTTAATCAAATTTTGTCGGATTCGGGGCTTTCGTTGATAATGACTTCAATATATTTGATATAATCGGGAGTTATATAACAAAAACCACATTTAATTTGAGTTAACTGTTAACCACTCAAATCATAAATAAAAATTAAGACAAACTTAACTTTTAGATCACAATAATAGAAGTTTAGTCAATTCAATAATTTGTTTTAACTGACAATTATTAGAAATTCAAAATGAACTTGATCTTTGTTTCTTAAGGGTCGATTTGTATATTGAGTCCATTGAGTCTGAATTATTTTGGTTAGTGCCTTGTTCAATTTATTGTTAGTGTCAGTGAGTAATGTAGTGGTAGTGGTTGTAAGTATGGTAATGTTTTAATGTGATAATGGGTTTTCTTCTAACAAATTCTGGTTAACAGTTCTTCAATAATATTGATATAAGATTTAAGTCAAACTAAAGATTTTGAAATAAATCTACAAAACAAGTGAAGACTTAAGTGAATTGTATTTTTTGTGAAAACAGTTACTGTCAGCCCCTCTAAAGGCTTGTGTCCGCCCAACGATAGTTTGTCTAAAAGGAAAAGATAATAACTGTACTCATGTCTGGTATGTATTGACAACATTTATATCGAACTTAAATTTAGTGAAAGAACTGAATGTATTGAAGAGCCATAGAATCAGACAGAGGTTTGTGTTGGAGACGACACAATTCGTTAGATCGCTATACAGTTGTCAACAGCAGAATCGCAAAATAGGATTTAGTGTCGATTCCTTTTTATTGCTCTTAAAGTATAGAATAGTTTAGTGAAGAACAGAAACGATCGAATAGTTTGGACGGAAAAAATAGCTCAGATAGCAGTTCACCATTGCTTTGGATTCGAGTCTTAAAGAGTGTTGGCATCGTTACCATCAAACTGTCAGTCGATTAAAAGTGTCACTTCTAATAGACTCAGAACGACAGCGAAAAGCTATTGCACTCTAAATGATGTATCGCTAGTATTGGCCTTTCATTGCCTAACATTGCGCTCAAAGTCAGTCTCACTCTCGACTAACTTTGGATAAGTAAACACTTTTCCAAAATTGATAGACACTATTAGACACTATTATTATTCCTCCGGCAATACTCCAATGATAACCGACATTAAACTATTTACACAAAACTTCAATTCTTAAATCGAGTGCTTATCAAATGATGCCGTCATTAAAGTTAGTCAATCAGTACTCAAATCATCGATACTTTAATTTCAAACCCAAATCATTCTTTAACTCAAATAACTCATTAATTTCTCCAAAATTCAATTAAAAGTCAGTGACTGAATCAGCAAATGAGCTAGATAACTGGCTAACTGGATAACCAATTGATCATTCATTTGACTCAACTAATAGCTATTATTATTGACTCAAAAAAAGTTTAAATAAAACTCATCTTTCAATGAATTTTAAAGTAAAAACTTTTCGATTTACCAAAATATAAATGAATATTAAAAATGATTGATAACTACTTTATTAAACAAAAAATCTTAAATGTTTTAAAAGCTATAAGTAATTGAAAACTTTGTGTTTCAACAAAACTCTCAAAATAGTAGTCCTTCGATGCCTTAACTCAAGATTTGTTAGCGAACTGTAAGAGCGTTGTCGAGATATACGCCTTTTCCTTGTTTTCTGGCACTGGATGTTGATTTCTCGAGAGATTCACACTATTCGTCGCACAGATAATAAACTGGACTCTCAAACATTAGAACCATTTTCTCTGTTCTTATGTATTCCGCCTTCAAATTACTTATTCCCGACATTAAAGTCGTTTATTAGAAGAAAAGGGTTGTACTCTTCAACACTCACACAACTCTTTCTGAAATCTTTTATAAATTGTTATAACTTTAATGTTTTTCAGACCAAATATTTTTAATTTAAGTGTTTAAACGACTCATTAGTTTAATCTTTTGTCATAAAAATAAAATAACAAAACATTAAAAGAGTAAAAACATAAAAAAAAGTTACAATTAAACCAATTTCAATAAAAATAAGAGTTATTGTTAAAGAAAATGATCTTGCCAAATATTAGATTAACTCAAACAAAGATATAAATCATTAATATTTTGACTAATATTTAAATTTAATATTTTGAGTCTTTATTTCACTCTCTTTTATAAAATGTTTACAAATTTTATTTTTGTTAATAAATAAGTGTTTAATTGTTATTAGTTTGGAGTAAAAGTTTGTTTACTTCTATTAATTTGAGACAACATTTTGGATAAAATATTGATACAAAAGTGTCACTTAATATAAGAATTGTTTGAATATAAGATTCATTTATTTTGAATGAATTAGAAATTGTATTCTAATGAATGTGAAATATATTGACGTAGAAATGGCTTCTTTCGGATTATATAATAAAATAACTTAATTTACATATTTTGTGACAAAGTCTCGAATGTTCACTATTTTTGCTAAACTCTTGCAAATGAATAAATCATAGATTGCTATCAATTTTCATTATCTCTGTGAGCGCTCCACTCATTTTGACGTTTAATAAATCTATTTATGAAATCGACTTTTAAGGCATTCAAATATTAAAACGACTAAAAAGTTTTAGACTAAAATAAAAACATTTTCAGTCTTATATTAAACTCAAAGAAAATATTTATTAAAAACTTTACTACTTTTAAGTGTTTTTCAACTAAATTCAAATTTTTCTTCATTTCAAGTGATTTCGTTTATATCGATTTGTGAGACAAACGGAAACATTTGACTCTTATTAATTAATAGCCATACTTTTTGCTCTTTTGGGAAACAACTGAGTCATTTTATCTTTCAGTTCTCTCTCTCTCCCTCTCCTCTTCACTATTAATCAAGTTAAATCAAAATATTAAGAAATCACAAATGAATTTTGTAATTATAAGTTTTTTGGTTTTTTTAATTTATAAATAGTTTTGACCAAAGATTTACCGTTTTATTGGTTTGAGCGCCACTTTCTTTGCAAATGTATAACACATTTGATCGATAAAATAAAATTTGAATATTTTTTTGAGAATTTATTTGAAAACTTCTCTGGTTTAGAATCTAATATACAATTTGTAGAAATCTTTAAATGGATATACTTTTAACGATTTGTATATAAAATCACTTGAAAGTGAGCAAGCACAATTGCAGTGTATATTCAACTCTATGTTCTAATATTTTAAAATCCAATTTAGTTATAAAAACATTATATAATATGGGTGTGTAATATGATCTTGGTCATATCATAATTAAACGATTTGATGAAAAATAAAAGTTTTTAAGAGACGGTTCGGAATAATGAGAAAAACTGCGATATTATGAGAAAACCTTATCTACAAAACCATAAGTAATCGATTGGTTTTACAATATATGAGTTCGAAAATAATTTTTGTGTTGGAATCATGTAATCGTTTTATTTGACTTCAAGTCATTTATCAAACGGTTGACAAAATAATGCTGTCCTCCACCCCTTCTCAAACTCCTACCCATGTGTTGGTAAATATCAAATTTTATTTTCTGTTTAGTAAAGTGCTATCACATGCTTATATCATCTAGATCACTTTACTTGCAATTGTTATTTGAAAAATTAGAATTTAATAGAGATAACTCTAAAATTTACTAGCTCTTATTATTTCCTGGAAATATTACCATGATAGTAATCTTGAGTTGAATTTAATTCAAGAAAAAAATATGAAAAATCATTAATTAAGTTATCCTTTGAATAATTTTAATTTTACTAAAAGCATATCTCTTTGTTTTTTATAACAAATTCAAAACGAGTCTCTCATTTGTGAATATATTTTATGCAAAAATATTAATAAATCAAAGAATATTTGCAAAGAATTGGACACAATTTTACTCTAACTTTATTTGATACCATTTTTATTAATTGAGTGAATGACAACTAAATTGTTTTTCAGTCTATTGTCGTTCAAATAGTTATATATTGTATTTGAAGAATGATTTAAAGTTTTATTTTTCGTTTGGGTTTAAGTTGTTTTTTATGAGAACAAATGCGTCAAATATTCAGAGACCGACTTAATGGTAATCGTGAGTGAAGTCAGTGTCACAAAAGTCTATGCGTTTGTAGTATATGTTTTGTTAGCAACTCGTATGGCATTTAATATAATTACTTCGGCATTGGATTCGTTTTTGCTTACATGTTGTGCACTAAAATGCAATACAATCTGCTCTTCATATATACCCAACGATATTATTAGAGTAGAAATACTGCTGCAAATGCGTTACGTGAATGCTATGGGATATTGGTTTCCCCCGAGCTTTCCATTGCTTTACTCCACAAACTATTGATACTGTTTTCTGTTCTTTTCTCTGTTCTCTGTGTTATACTGTGTTATAGCGTTATATAGCCTGAGATGGAGATCACGTTAACTGGTATTGCATTTCACTATTAAAGTGAATCCATTGATCGTTCGCTAGTGTTCACTCAGTGTTCACTCAGTGTTCACCTATCAAACAGACATTAGTTGCCGATACACACAACACACTAAAGACGACACAATCTTCCAATTGGGTGTAATCTGACTCAAAATGTTTAGAAATGTTAGACTAAATTAAATGTAGGCTTTCCTTTAAAATATTTGAATCGATTCAGGACTTAGTATTACTCAATAGTGAGTCCATTGAGTCTATTAACCAAAGAATGATTCATCAAATTGTCAAACAAAATGAAAACTAAATAAATGCTCTTCGACTCAATGTTTGTTTATCGGAGTTATCTCTTCTGATATTCATTTGATTTGATGACCAAAAATAGTTGTGAAAGTAATTTGAGGTAAAAACCAATTGCAAAGAGAAATGGACTGATTATAAACGTTTTTTTTGTTGGTTTCACAGAAATGATTATTTAATTCATTTCTTATGGTTTGGTTGATCTGATGATGTGTTCCATTAGAGTATTGGCGGCGAACAGAACAGGGCGTCAGTTGAATAGCTTATATACAAAATAGAGAGCAGAGTTAGACTGATCTCCAATTCTCAGCTCATTATAAGCATCGCTCAGTTATACTGTGATATTGCTATGAAAGCAACTTTGCTTTGAAGAACATCAGTCTATGAACTTAATGTGAATGTGTGTCCAAATATCGATTGAATCAAACCGAGAGAGCAAAGAGAGCTCAGCTCAGACTTCAATATACTCTACATTATATTATTACTCAACAGTATATTAGACTCAATCATTTGACTCAAACATTTTATAAGACATTTCTTAAATACAAAAACAGAGAGAAGAGAGAAGAGAAGAGAAGAGAAGAGAGGAGGGAGGGAGAGAGAGAGAGAGAGAGAGAGAGAGAGAGAGCAATGGCTATCAGTGATGCAATTAGTGAGTTGTGATGATGTTGAGCACAGAACTGATGGGAACTTTAATAGCGACAGCACATAGAGTTGAGCGCTTCTTCTCTGACTAACGAGTTAATGAGCGATACAGTCATTCAAAGCTATAGAGCAGTGCTTTTGACGAATAATTGCAGCGCAATATTAGCCCTCACTCTTTGCTATATTCCCCCTTCGGTTTCGATGTAGTCTTTGACGGAGAGAAGCATTGATTGTCTCATTCCATACAATATGTGCTCTAAATTGAAAGCAACGAAAACTATTTTAATGTTCTCTTCGCTAAAAACAGACAAAAATTTAACAAATGTCTGAATGAAAAAATACTTTACTCTTTTCTAAACCAATTCTTTTCTATTTTATTCTCAAATCGTGAATCGATAGATATATTGTCGCCGATCATAAAGACATCAAATTATAGGATAAGTCATATAATTGACAACAAATAACAAAAGAATCTTTTATTCAAGTCTTCTCTTTTTCACTTCAATTATCGGAGAATTTCTAAGAAATAAAATAATTGTCAAAAAATTATCGCATTTCAGATGTATTTTCTTTTTTGACTCTATTATAGTATGAAAAGAGTAACTCATTCTTTAAAGATTTCAAAGTGACTATTAGTGACTAATAGACTATTAAACATTAATAGAGACATCAAATTAAGGCTTTCCAACATTCACTCAATAAATATCCGTTCGGACTATAAATGATTGGAAAATGATCTGCAAATATGGCTGAACTTTGCCAACAAAGTCAGTATAATTGGAGTCGTTATCATTTGGTGTTTTCATGTGTTTCATGTATTTCATGTGTTTTGCAATCTTTGTCTAATAATTCAATGGTTAATGTATTTCAATCATTGAAAAAGAGAAAAGCCATACAAACCAAAAGCCATACAAACCGTGAGTATTAAGAGTTGCAATGAGTAGACTCTCTCTAATAGCTATATCTGACTCACGAGTTATTATGGCTCTAATATACGGCAAAATATCATACAATAGAAAATACATATAATATAATATAATATATGAGTTTAAGCCCTCGGCATTACTATTCCTACTATTGCTGGTTAAGGCATTCTTTATATGCGTGCACTTGCATTAAATTGCACTCTTCTATTGTGCTGTTTATAGTTTCCTGGAATGATAGCCAATGAAAAATCAATTGCAATGATAGCTTCTGGTGTTTTGGTTGTGCTGAGCGGCTCTGTATTAGAACTTTTCCTAATGTGAATGTTCTGCTATTTTCAAAACACAATTCTTTTGATACACAATAAAAATCAGGACTTTTAATAAATGCCTGTTCTGTACGTCAGACCCCAATTCATATAAAAACGGATTCCATTTAACTAATTCAACACAACTCAGAGCACAGTATTAAAGCATATTTTAATGAAGTGCTGTGTAGTGCACAGTAGTATCTATGCTGAGCAAACTTGTAGACTCATTGGTTCGAGCAAACTCTCATTCATTTAATTCGGTTCCCATTTATGAGGCAATTGTTAAAATATCTCAATAACAGCGATAAAGTTATTGATTTTCGGCAAATCCATCCCTTCATTCAATAACAACAAGATATTGCCTCAAATGTTAGCTATTATGAAGACCTGGAATACTGGCGGCTGTTTTGTTGTGACTTATTGTTTGTGTCACGTCTCACGTTTTCATCGCTATTATTAACGAATTTTCACAATTAACTACATTTCTAATGATCTAAACTATTGAATCACTCATACAATTCAAGCATTAGTTCAAAACATCTCAACATTTATTTTCTTTATTCTTAATATTAACTAATGATAAACACAAAAGTGGTCAAAGATTTCCAGTTTAACTATAATTTATAACTTATAAAATGTGAGATTAAATATAAGTAATAATGATTATCTAAAGTATAATTTGAACAAGCACAATCACCTACATCTTTATCGATATTTTAATTATTTTATATTTTAAAGAAGTATTGAATTTTAAATAAATTTAAAATTATTTCTCGTAAATGGGTTTATGATATCAAATGATTCAAAATATTTTATTCATTTTTGTAAATAACTCAAAATCAGATTTAATTCATGCCTTTAATAAAAACAAGCGATGAATACATTATTGTAATAATAGTTTTATTAATATTTAAGAGAAGAAATTTCAATTAAATAATTGAAAGAATTTATTTTTAAATGAAGTGAAGTTTACATCAAATAATAAAAATAGAAAATAAGTAAAATATTTGAATTCTCTTATTTTTAACCAAATATACACCAAATATATGTGAACTCAATACCTCGCCATCCCTTTCCCTTTCTCTTTATATAATCTTTGTTAACCGATTATATGTTATGGTTTTTCGATATATTTTAACATTTGATAGTTAATGGAGTATTAATAAAAAGTATTGTAACTCTTACTAATAAAAGCGATTCTTTTGTCCAATTAATATACCTCTCAATTGTTTTACTATTTCTTTGATAATAAAGACTCACAATTGAAAACAATTGTCTTATCGTCAATAGATTTTGAAAATAATGAAGTTCTTTGATATAAAATGTCAGTAATAGCTGTTCATTAGATAAAAAGAAAAAGTGGCAAGCATCTTTGCAACTTTGCAACTATTATTTAAAAATGTCTTTAATATAATAATTTCTCTGTTTGTGAAATAAGTCCTTTATTTGCAACTATTGATGAACTAAAAAATCCGAACTATATATAACTATTTTGTTGGAAACTCTTCTTTATTTCTAAAGGAAAGCATATTTGTAAAGAGTGGTGCGCTTTCGGCAAAATAATCATCTCGTTATTGATTCATATAATTTTCATTCAAGACTTAGATATTTTGTTCGCATTATGAGTAACATTCAATTGAAACGCAGAGAGAGTTGAGTGAAATTATGTAAAGTCTGAAATAAACCTAAACTGCATTTCATTTAAAAATATCCGAAATATTTTAAAAACTATTAATTTTTTTCTTTCAAAAGTATTGCATCTTTTTATTTAACAAAAAAACAACAAAATATTAAAAGAAAATGTTTTATGTGTTTAAAGAGCGCTAAGAGAAGAGTGTTTTGAAGGAAAAAAATAAATTTAAATGAAAGACCGAATAATAGAAAAGTGCAAAAAAGAATTTCTCTATAGATATGTTTAGCAGTTTTTGTCTCATTTTTGTTTGTTTTAATCTTCGCTCAACTCTCGTGTCATCCAAAATAGATTCATTAAGTTTATTATCCCTCTCTTTTGCTGACTTTTCTGTTGCCAACTCATGACTTATTAGTAATTATATGACAATTTCATGCAATCCTTAATCGCTGTTAAGTTCTGATAACTTTTATTAACTTAAAATCCTTTTATATTTTCTGGAAAACATTTTCTTTTAAAAGATATTTTTGATATATAATTGAAATTTGGTTAAACTTTAAACGTTTATTCATTAATTGCTTATATTTTTCAATAATTAACTTAATTGGTGTGTCTTTAAACAGTGATTCGTCCGCAAAGGGATAATAATAAAGGAATGCATTAAAATTTAAGATAAATAAACCATTTTTTGAAAGTTGAAATGTTGCTTGCTAACATTGCTAAATGTAATGGTATGTTATGCTCAAAGTTGTGGTGATTCCTTACTTTCATAAGATTTTATTTTGTGCTTTTATTTAAGATTTGTCTGAAGAGATGAAATGGTTTTTTAGAAGCAATAAATAAGAGTAGAGTTGTATTCCTTAGATTTCAAATACATTTTCGACTGAAAGTAATATATTTTTTGTGCGTAAATGTGAACACAAAACCAGTGAACGAACGATAAGAATGAATTCCTTATTTTCTGTGATGTCCAATAGATGAGCATTAGAGCACAGCATTAGAGCACAGCATTAGAGAAGAGTCTGAGTGGAGCAGACATGGAAACATATATTGCCGATGGCGTATATATGCAATTGATTCGGAGATGATATCAAAGATATGACACGAACTCAACCCACTATTGCTTTCTATTGCATCCATTCTTTTCTATTATTTTGGGTTTAGTTCAGAGCCAACAGAGAATATAACACAACATATATAACGAGTGCAAACTTTAATAGCTTTTCAATGGCTTTCATTCAAGTTTAACGATTGCGAGTAAATGCTTTCTGTAGATAAATGTAAGCGCTTTTGCCAATGCTTTCCATCTGAGCTCTCTTTTGTCACAATCGTTGTGCCATTGATTACCAACTAATAGGCAAACGCAGATTCGACGACATTTTACTCAATTCCAATGTTTTATTCACTTTTTTTTACAAAACTTAAGTTATATTCATTTGAATAGTAATAATAATAAAAATAGAAAATGTGCTTGCTAAAATTGCTAACATTGTTAGCATCGGTAACATTACTAACATTACAAACTTTGCTTATATTACTAACATTAATGCTAACATTGAAAATGTTTGCCTCCGATAAGAAAGTATACACTGAGAAGCGATTTAACTGACACTCTATATGTTATATAATTGAATCAATTGATGTAAACCTATGCGGGTCATGGCTTTAATCATTGAAAATCAGAGATAAGAGTAAATTAGTAGTGCTCTCAACCCTGTCCAGAAGTTGTAGGGCCATATGCCATACACTCAGCAAAAATAGAGTTTGTTGTCATTGTTTTGTTGTCGACGATTTCTGCTTCGAAACGATGTCTACTCTCGCCTTCAAATCTAATGCCTGTAATGATGTTCATCACTAACGCTATCTAAACATTGTTAAGAGTATTGTTACTCGGAATCATCAAAACATCCTTTCCCTGCATTCCCTTCGGATTCATCGTATATCTGAGTTCACAACACATTCTATTTGTGATAAACGAAACCTTAAAAATAAAATTTTCCAATTTTTAGGCATTTTATGTGTGAACCCAAAGTAGAGATATTATAAGACATCAAAAATAAATTATTGGAATTTTTAGTCCAAACGGTTCATCACTTAAATGCAATTTATTTTGTTTTGCATTTATTACCGAAAGTAGATTTTACTCAATAAATGAGCGCAACGTTGCAATCAGTGATTACAAGTGCTTCACTTAATGGCTGCGTCTATGAGACCAGACAAAAACCAGATGTGTGTGAGTGTATGTGTGTGTGAGTGTGTGTGTGTGTGTGTGTGTGTGTGTGAGTGTATGTGTGTGTGAGTGAGTGTGTGTTTGAGGATAACAGATAAAACAGAGCAAAAGTAAAGTCGAATTGGAAATGCATTGAATGTATTCGACTAAATGTTCATACATTGAATGTTAGAAAAGTTGATCGTAATTCCCAATTGCCTGATGTGACAGACTCTGCAAAATACTAGATATACACAGAATGAGACACATTTTTAGCGAATACCAGAGCAGTTCAGAGTGTGATGTGATGTCTATGTTTGCATCACTTTTCTTATATATTGTATGCATTACAGAAACTTATATAACAATATTGAGACGAAAAAGTCTTTTCTTAGTTTTTTTTAGTTTTATTTAAACTATTGTTTGAAAACACAGAATTGGATTCCAAACTCTTGTCTTTAGTTTGAGAAAAGAAATACTATTATTACTGTTTGTGTAGATATCAAACGAAAATGATTTTTTCTGTTTCACGAATATAAACTCTGAGACAATTGGATCTATGGATTGCATCGAGTCTATGGCCGACACAATTACAATACATTAGTTTTGATGTATTCAGGTTTCAAATAGAAGGGGAGAGAGAGAGAGAGAGAGAGAGAGAGAGAGAGAGAGAGAGAGAGAGAGAGAGAGAGAGAATAAGAGAGACTCGTATTATCGATCAATTGTAGGCTTGTTATACACACATGTATTACACATTCATCTCTCCTGAGCGCAACTCTATTGCGTAAATCAAAGACAGTTTAGCCGTTAAAATGACTTTTTATATTTTGATTCTAATATTTTATATGTGAAGAGTTGGCTCTTATTCTCAATAATCGATTCGCAAAGAATAATGAAATGCAAGAAAAGAAAACTTTTTGGCAAATAATCGCTGCAACAGAAGATTTTTTTTGTGTTATTAACGCCTAAAAACAAAATTCAGTTTCTGTTGTGCTATTAATGGCATTATATGTCAAACTGTTCAGTGAATCTTTAATGGTATCTTTCATTTAATATTCTGCGTTAGGGCTCTGTATTTGCTTCATATATAAGGCCAGTATTATGTAGTGTTTATAACTGTTAGTCAGTTGTCACGAGTTCTACTCTCAGATCGATATAATTGAGAGACAGTATCCGACACTATCTCCAACTTTTACACTTTCGACTAACCGCTCGCCTTCTCATCGAAAGGTCAATTCCAATACATTTGTCGTCTTCTTTGTTGGCAATTCTCAGTCGCTTTCAGTGTATCGCAAAATCACTCGTTTTTAGATAGCATTCAATCGATTGAATGACTCAAATGTAAAGTTGCAAAACAAGGAACTCTTCCATCAGACTATTTGAGCTCCGTTTCAATCTAACAGAC
Source organism: Galumna obvia (assembly GCA_034695785.1). Taxonomy (NCBI): domain Eukaryota; kingdom Metazoa; phylum Arthropoda; class Arachnida; order Sarcoptiformes; family Galumnidae; genus Galumna; species Galumna obvia. Next base: position 20,203 of record JAQFZM010000195.1, read on the forward strand.
AATATATAACTTCTCATAAAAAAGGTTTCTCTTCAAAAAGTAGTTTTTAAAATCAAATAATAATAATAATATTTTCAGAGCAGTCACTCAAAAATACAACAAAACTAATTGCGATTTAATAGTTTTGCAAACATTGAATCGATTTTAAATTTCGATGAAATAAATTTTGATCAAAAAGTATAAAAATTCGGTCGTTTTAAGTAAATTCTAAAGAAAATTAGGAATTCTTTTTGAAGCCAATGAACAGTAAACAAAAGAAATGGTTATATTTATATCTATTTTGGATTTGAATAAAAGTTGGATAAATAAATCTTAGATATGGTTCTTATATTAAGTTCATACATACATATATGAACACATATACTATAGAATATACTATAGAATATAATAATAGTAAACACGAATGGAATAAGTATTTAATGGACTCACAATTCTCTTATGATATAAGGTATACAATGAAAGAGATATACGAATGTATGAATCAAGAGATGAAGAGCTCAAAAAAATATAGTTATGATTATTGTGTAAAAATGATAGACTGACCCAAAATTATAATCTTTTTTATGGTTGTTTTTTGGCGAACAGACGCTCGACTTTAGATAATTGAGAACTTGGTTTAAGTGATGGAATGAATGGTCGCTCAAAGCAATACTGGCATCAGTGGTATGACTGCCACTACTGCTACGACTGGCATCACAACCATTATATGCCAATAAATTTATTTACTGTTAGTCAGCTGTTGTTGTCATTCCTTTTACTAGAATAATGTATTAAAAACTATTTGTGAATAAATTGTTGAATGAGTTCTTTCTTTTAATAGTTTTAATGGAAATGTTTTAGTTTTTGTTTTAAATATTTTATAAAATTTGAACTAAAAGTTGAAGACATACGACAATAACGACTATAGTTTGATATTTCAGTTCATTTAATTGCAATTTTAGTCCTAAACGATTGTCAAATGCTATTGTTTTTATATAAGAGTAGACTTCTATTTATTTTCATCAGAGCTTTGAAAAGTAATATAAGAGTAGAGTTAGAGCTCTATTTCTCTTCTCTAAAATTGTTTATCTCTTTTCTCTGCTTTAGTCGATATTCTCATCTCTAATATTATTACACTTTTCAGGCTTTTATACGAGTTTTTTGTTTCAATGTCTGTTTCACATAAATGCACACAAAATACAATACTAACTGTGAGCGGGAGAGTGTGGGTGAGAGGAAGGGAGAGTGTAAGGGAGAGGGAGGGAGAGAGAGGGAGTGTGTGTTTGTGTGTGTGTGTGTGTGTGTGTGTGTGTGTGTGTGTGTGTAGGAGAGGGGGAGAGAGAGATAGATGTTTGAATCGTCACATATGAGAGGAGTGAGTCGACCATCTCTATACCATCACTATAACAGAATTGAGTATTAGATTGAGACCGATATTGAGCCCGACTTCTCTTCGTTGCTATCATTGGTTCTACTCTTAAAGCTATTCAATGCTATTATTTGTGAATAACTTATTATTCTGACTGTTTTTTGGCACAAAAGCTTACATGAATCGCATGTATCGCTCTTTTTGTCGGCCAGAATATCGCCTGAAACGAAAAGCGACGTTATTTTAATTCGTTATACATTAGGATTCAGTCAACGCTCTGTTTTTATTGCATTCTCTTTACTAATATTATATAGTTTTATACTTTTTGCATGGCTTTCGCTCAAATGCAAACTAAAGCACATTCTCTGCACAACCAGAGACCATAGACACGGCAATAGACACAACGACACGCACACCATATCTACCATATATTGATAGATAGCACGATATAATGGCAGAGCATTATCTCCATAATTATGATTAGAGTCTCAACTGAATGGCATATTGTGTCAAATGCTTCGCTTATTCACATCCAAATGTTTTCCTCCGATATATTGACATTTAAAACGACGAATAGAAAGCAATTTGTTTACTAATTGAATAAACCATTTGCTAATCGATAAGAACCAAATAATAGACAAACAATAGTCAGACAACATTTACCTTATATTAAATTTTAATACATCGCAGATGACTCATCCCTTCCAATAAAATAATGTTTTTCGTCGATAATTAATTGTCAAAAAACTTTAATTGATATCATCGATACATTCAATACACTCTTGCATTCAATATAGACAATAAGAGAGTGTCTCATCAATTATACTGAAAGTGATTACTAGTAAAAAACTCAATAATATCGAAATTACCTATCAAAGCTTAATTCTAACTAATTGCCCTTGTTGCTTCAATATATTCTATTGTCAAAAATATAGTGAAATTTGTCTAAACTTGACTTTTAAATGCTATTCAAAACTTTCAATAAAACCATTTTATATATTTATTGGTTGGAATTATTGCAAAAAACTTTAGTAAAAATAAAACTTTTACTAAAATTATATATTTTTATTCAATTATTTGAAACAAATTTCATTTTAGATTAAAAACAATTGCATTAATACTAAAAAACATATGAATTGTAAGTAAAATACTTTTGGTTCTAAAGAAGAAGAAGTGGTATATTTGGTGAGAATCAGCACATCTTAGAAATTGTGGTACAATTAAAACTATCCATTAATTAATCTTAATCTTAATAAAACGATTTCAGTGATGGCTCTCCTTTTCTCAACACTTAATTGATTAGAAGTTGAGTCGAATAGAAAAATGATTAAAAGCTGACAATTATTAGAAACGATTAAATGAATTTCGATATAATACTCATTACGATATGAAACTAATTAATGATTATATAAAACTTGAATAACGATTCAATATTTGTATTGTCATTCAAAGCGTAATAATAATTGCAATCATTATCTCATTAAAAGCATTAAATGATGAGAGCGTTCGACAAATCGATACGAGAAACGATGGTTTCATCTAATTTGGGTTTCAATACAAATGAAATCAACAGAATTTCGTTAAACTCGACATTAATTCAAAATTAATATATTATTGTCGCGACTTCTAATTGGAAAGAATTACGTATAAACTAGACATGAATGTGCAAGTTTATGCCAAGAATATGTCTTTTCATAAAATTTGTGAAACTTTAATAAATTCTCTGCTCCAAAGAGTGTATATAATGAGCTTGTTCATTTGTTATATTAAGGTTATTTGCTTTACAACTATTTCACCTAATATTCTAAGTCGAACGTCAAATGAGAGGAGAGAGAGAGAGAGAGAGAGAGAGAGAGAGAGAGAGAGAGAGAGAGAGAGAGAGAGAGCAACTAAGCAATTTAGATTAACTTGCAGAAAAATTTGAAATTAAAGTACTTAGAAATTGTATGTTAGATAATTTAGCAAGTTAGTATTATCTATTATTTGAAGAGTAATTGATTTGAGCGAAAAGTCATTTAAGGTATTATTGGTATTATTGGTCATCAGATTATTAAACGCTTATCTTCTGATAAATAAATTGAAAAATAAATTTGAAAAAAGTTATGTCACGAAAGGGAACACTTGAATGCTTTTCTAAAGTTTACTAACAATGGCTTCAGTTCTCGCATTTGTAAGCATTTTATTTACATTTTTTTGGCTCAAAAGAAAAAATTTTAGGAAAACTCAGAAAACGTTTTAAGTTTGTGTGGAGTCGAAAATCACTTTATTGTGAAGTAAAATAATATGCATTTATTGGAGAAATGTTTAGCATTTGGTGTTTTGAGGCACAGAAAGTACTGATATTTAGTAAAAAGTGTTGGTTTCCCTAAAACATGTTTGTTAGTGAGTCTCACGTCGTTTCAGAGCTCAAGCAATTGAAGCACATCTTAAACATTAAGCGAAAGAAATACAGCGCAGAACAGAGAGAAGTTCAGTCTTCTCTTTACTGCAAACATTATCCTCTTTTTTCTCGTTGAATACTGTAGGCAGAGCTCCTGTTCCACTTGCAAGCAGTCACTTAAACACAGGCAATTTCAGGCATATCAGTGTTGTAGCGCAGAGCCCATCAACTTTGATGGCATCAACTATACGCTGCATTGGCTCTAATACAGGCACTGGCAATACAGCAATACTCTTGCAATACAGTAATACAAGCACTACAGCACTACAGCACTACAGTATTACAGCACTGCTTCTATTAGTTCTCTCTTCATATCCCATATAAGTTGGTATTGAAACGAAAGAAATAGTTTTTCTCTTTGACAGAGTATTTGAGCTGACAATAACTGTGAAGATTCAATGCATTCGGTTTGTCTTAACCATCAAAATCACGTTTTCTGTTGTTTTGGAGAAAATATTTTTTCTTTTGAGAGAATATAAAGTTATAAATTATTATTGATATTCATATTCATAGAAACCAATTAATCATTTTTTGTTTTCCCAGAAAAGCGGTCAATGAATTGGAGCCAAATAGTTGTCAATTAAGTTTTAAACGATTATTTGCGTTTGTCATCGTCTCAAACTAAGCACAGCCTAAACAGTCTTTCCTAAATGTTAAATATCTCCGGTAAGTGAAAAGTGAGTTAACTTCCATTAATAGCTAAGTAGACTATTCTGTGCACTATTTTCAAAGATTAAGTTCAGGATTGGTTTAGTCGGTTAAATGTTTGTGTAGCTGTTTGTAGTTTGTGGCCCATCCCGTCTGGCCAGCACTTAGTCTTTCAAGTTTCATATCTCATTCTGGTCTTCCTGTTGGCAGTGGTATGTGTTGTGTGTTATGTGTATAATGGTTTATGACTCATTGCGATGTGAGCGCTATGAGCTCATGAGCTGAGCGATCAGCTCATTGCGATCTCCAATATATTGAGTTTGAGATTGCAGTCATTGCAGTCCTCCTCCACTTGTAGTGATGCTGTAATTCTGAAACATTATAACTCTGTCCAAGTGCTCATACTGTTAAATGTCTAGTTATTGCAGCTGTGCTCTGCCTGTGCTCTGCCAGAGTTCTGTTCTCAGCTCTTCTCTATTCTCGTATATGGCTTTCAAATGCTTTAATTCCGTCTCTACGAGAAAGTGAGTGAATTGTGCGCTCAGTTCTGTATTGCGCTCTAGTGTTTAGTGCTGTACAGTAACCGTTCACAACATAATATATATGCGAATGTATGCCTTGAGCCCACATTCGCACAGCACAGCACAAGCGTCTTTATATTGTATGCTCTTTATAAGTGCTTCTGCCGTTCCGCCAGCGCTGAATGGATTGGAGTTAGATTTACTTTATTGTCTGTTATGGCTATATATATGGCTATATCTAACTTAACGTTTAACTCAACTAATGCTTAATTTTTGCAGCGCTGGCACAGCTCTGGCACTACTCTGGCACTACTCTGGCACAGACAACACATTAAAGCATTGCACACAACTCATTGTTAATGTGAGCCAAACGCTCATATACTTCACTAATACAGTTATTCAGTGAAGAACTGCTCTCAACTATTTTGTCTCTATTCGTACGAACAGATGATTACTTCAGAATTAAAAGAAGAGTTTTTGTGCCAAAAAGTGTTCATTTATTATATGACTTCAAAACTAGTTTTTCACTCAATTACTGAATAACTTTTCAACTATTGGTCGTTCGTCTAATTTATCAAAACTGATCCAAAATGCAACACAAGGCGAGCACTGGCACTACCGGTGGTGTCAATGGTGTTAATAATAGTAGTGCCGATTCCAATACCAATACAAGTGGTAATAACTGTAACTCTTCCCCAAACTTGAGTTCCAGTTATCAATTGAAGGCGTCGATGTCATCGATGTCATCAATGTCTTGGCACGACTCCTGGCACCCTCACGTCTATGGAAAGCCTCCAAAACAGCCAACTTCTTATCTAATTGAAGATATTCTTGGAATTAGAGAAAACAGTTCAAACTCATTATCATCGTCTGCATCAACAACAACATCATCCAAAAGCAATAGCATGTCATCAGCAGAGAATACAATTTTAGGTATTTATCATTATCATTACCATGCTCATAACATTGCTCAAATATTGCTCAAATTTTATTGAAATAGTGTTCAGTTTCTACTCAAACACTAAATACTAAATTGTGGGCCAAATCCATATAATAGTTATTTATTTTATGCTTATTTTACTGCAAATCATTTTTTATTGTCAACAGTTCTCTAAAAATTATTTGTCGACTAATTATTTCTTTTTAAAACGGAAACCAATAATTAATTTTAAATAATTTGTTATATTTAATGACAAAATGTTTTAATTTTATTCATCCGACAAATAATCGTTGACTTAGAAAAATACATATGACTTATAGCTATCATTTTTTCATTGTTAAAAACTTATCTATCATATTCTTATTCAAATCTTTGTTGCCCTTTCTGTTTATCCGAAATCAATTCAAAGCTATACTTATATAACTTTAAACTATAAGTTAAGTAATCGATAGTTTGATTTAAAGCAAAACAGAGTTTAAAAAAGAATTTGTCGTAAATTTTAAGATTTGCTTTAAGTAAAGCACTTCAACGCAAAACTCTTTTTAATTGTTTTTGTACTCTCGAGGAAAACACCTCTCTTTCACATAAAGAATTTCGGCTTAAATCAGTGAATATACAAAAAAAGCCACCTGTAGATTTTATTATTAATAATTAGTTAATGTAACTTGACACTAAATAACCTTAACATTGATAAACTTCTAGTATTGAAATGTTCTATCAAGATCAATCAATATTGTAATTATAAATATTAGAATCATTTTAAATGTTTGATTATTTTAAAACACTTAAAAAGTTACTGATTTTCATTGAATGAATCGACAAATTCTTGCAGTAATTCTATAAATAAGCATAACTTCAATGCAATAATCGGTCGCTTAAAAAGCGGTTAATAGTTTTTTAAGTAAAAGAGAGAGTAAGTGATAAGAGGACAGCATTTGGTTTGCATTCACACATTCAATAATCTGTCGGTGGATTCGAGAATCTGTCTTTTGGGGGGAGGGCTCGACACTCACTAAAAATGAGTATTTATTAAAAGCTGTTCTGTTCTGTGTTTTTATTCTATGGCTTATAATCAGAACTAAGGCTCGCATTTCATTTAAAATTAAAGCTAATTATTTTTTGTTGAAAATAATCAGGCGTTCACTTTAACCAAGGCTTATATCACGACTCAAAGCAATTAAATCGAATAATTCTCTATTATTTTAGTTGTCTTTTGTCTCCAAAATAGAATAGAAAAGTCGACTCAATTATATATTAAGAGAAAATCGGGAAAAACAAAAGAGTCAAAAGTCGTCCAAAACATTAAAATTTAAATATAAATCACTTAAATATATAAGATATATATGACTGCAATATATGTCTATTTCTCAGATTATATATATATAGCAAACAATGAACTAAAAGTTTTCTCTGATATATTTGGTGTAAGTAAGTGGTAGTAAAAGCCCTCTAGACTTGAGCCCAACTCATTAGTAATGAGAAACCACTGCAATCTCCCCAATAAAGGCAAGACTATAAGCAAATGTAGTCCATCCGATCCAAAACAAAGCGGTCGCATCACGTGATGTCATCAATTGATTTCAATGAGCATTGAATTGATTGACTCCGTGACAGTTGGGGGGACTGAGCACAGAATGATAGAGACTCGCACTAAAAGAGCAATAATTGTTCATTTAAACTATCAATGATTTAAAAGGAAGAGCGCAGTCTCTTCCCAAACATTCAAAGAAATATCTTTGCCTTCAGTTAATAATTTTGTCTCAACTCTCATATGAATTGCAAACAATTCTAAACTCCGAACTCATTGTCTATACATTAAAATGAATGAGAAAAATAGCCGAACATTAAAACGATTTAATGAAACCATTTGAAAGTATTTCAACTCCTTATTGCACACAATTCTAAACTATTTTATTTAATTGTTTTACCAAGTTCATTTTTGAAACAATACTTGTTTAAATAATAAACATAAATTTATTTTAAAAATTCTTTATTTGTTATAAAATTATTGTGTTTTTAATAGATTTTGAGCCATCATTTGCTTAATTAAAAATATATCAACTTTTGGATGCGTAGAACTTAACTTAAAATTATGTTCTGCCTTGATCAAATTTAAAATTTGAGATCCTCATGTCAAATGTTATTATTGAATTGTTCAAGTATAAATTTTCAATTATTTTGATGAGTTAAGTGAAAAACCGAATGTTATGATTAACGTCACAATTATTAAATCGATAATTAAAATATAAAATCTTTTAAATCTAGTGTTGCTTTCAATGGGTTTTCAAATAACTGAATGAAATTTATTATTAAATTTTATTCAAATTTCAAGATTTTTTAAGTGCTATTAAACGTTAAAATAATTTTTAAATTATAATTAAAAATTTGAACAAAACATTCAATACTAAAAATTAAATGATATAATGTTTTCAAAACTTCTTTAAATTTAATTCTTAAAACATTTCAATCAATAAGTTTTTAAAACTAAGAAAATTGAATACGAATTAAATGGAAATCAAATGAAGTCTATCTGAGACACGAATAAAAGGAATAAAAAAGAAAAAACAAAATGAGATATTATATAATAAATTGCTTAATAAGAGAGAAAAAGATTAACTTTACTCACAATATGTCAGTAAAAGGAATATTAACTCACATTTGATGTCTTTTCTCTATATGTTACGCATTTTATTTATTCATTCATTTTAATCTACAATAATTTAAAATTCAACGAATATTATGAGTTTCTCTTCATTTAAATAGCTTTGTCTCAACTCATTTTCAGACAATTCGAGAAAACTTTTAGCCCATTGTTTGCTATATATTACATTCATATGTGTTATATATAAATATAATCCGTGAAATAGCCATATATTATAGTTATATATATAAGTGATTTATATTTAAATTCTAATGTTTTGGACGACTTTTGATTCTTTTGTTTTTCCCGATTTTCTCTAATATTTATTTTTAGAGACCGCACTCATATCACAAAATAATCATTGAGTCAGCGCTGCATTAAATGTGAGCTCAACTTTTGATGAGAATGTATTTAAGATGCTTTAAGAGCTCTTCTTCTCTGCATTAGTCTCTCAATAGTTTTGTGAGTTTCTGTTTAAAATCCAACGCTTTTTATTGATACAAAAAAGCTGAACACAAATGTATTTTTATTTCTTTAGACATCACTTATGACATGTGTTTATCGCTCTTTAATTATGAAAACAGATTTAAATTTATGCTAAAAGAATACTTACTCTCGTTTACAGCACTTTTTAACTAAAGTACTATTTTTTATGCTAAATATCTTGTGTTGTAATACATTTTCATTGAGAAACTTGTCATTTGAAAAAAATGTTTTGATAGCATCGGCCAAATCTCAGGGGATTTCACTTTATATCTATTTATCGATTAAATGAGAGAAAGATTCCCTCAAAAGTGAGGAATAGATATAACAGTTTAAATGCTTTTGAAGATAAGGCAAACTTATGAAACATTAATAAACAGACCAACCATTCCGTTACCAATACTTTTTGTATGACATCAAAATTTTTATTATACGAATACCATTTCATAAATCATTGCCACAACACATAAATTCTCTCTTTTTTACTGAATTATACAAATAGAGACTAAATCTACAAATAGACGAAATACACTCCAATAAACTCCAGTTAGAGTCAGTTAGAGTCGAGTATTTTTTTTGCTCTTTTTTTTAACTATTTTTAACCCTTTGACTCACTTTTTCTCTTTTGATTATCTTTTAAAATCAAAATCTGACAAAAATTTTAATTAATTCTTGACTTTAATTGATATTTTGTGTTATTCTTAAAACACTTACTTTTCATATACTCAAAGAACTAAATCTAGTAATTATTGAGCAATTTTAACCTTGCAAATAATCTTTATCTTCTTTGCACTTATATATGCAATGATAATCTATTACAATATAAAAACAATAATTAAACTCATTTTTCAGTCCAAGATTTATTAATGCATGGTGATTATTCAAAAATTAAAATTTTTATTAAATGAACAAGCTATTTTTCATATAAACGCTAAATTTACTGTTCTTTTTGTCTTAAAATAATTAAAATTACATTTATTTTAGTGAGAAATCAAAGAAATGAACTTGGTAATAATTCGTTTTTTTTGTCAAGAAATATATTATCAGGACAAAAGAGAGTAAAGGAAAGCCAATTTATTCTGAACACATGTTTTTCAGTTATTTGGTTTCACAAAAAAAACTATTAAATACGAATTAAATATCAAATTAACTTCTCTTCGATAGACTTACAGTCATTTGAGATTTTATTCGATTTTAAATTAATTTTAAATGATTTTTGTTTTTATCGTTTTTCCATTAAATAAGTTATTCCATACAAAACTGTTTTATTGCTTTTCTTTTCTTCACTAATTCTATGAATTTATCACTTCTTTTGATAACATTGTTGAACATTAGATAAATAAGAATAAAAAGATTGCGATTATTTCCAAATAATTTTAGCCAAAAAAAAGTATTGAGAGTTTGATTCAATTGTTAAGAACTGGCGATTCGTTTAAATGTATTTATAAAGAGTGGAATGAATTGTGGAATTGTGTGAGGGATGCGCTCAGTGTTAGGAAACGACAAAAAATAAAGAGTAATGTTTTCTCATTGAAACAGATATTGCAAACTATATGTCAAATGCATTTTGCATTCATTTGTTGACATTCAGACAAATTCGAGTCTAAAGTAGCGCTCGAAGTAAAACGAAGTAAAACCAAATATTTCTCATCTATTTATAAACTATTATATGAAGAGTGGATATACATTCAAAGTGTGTTCCCGTTTGAAGTCGTCTGATGTCTTGAAGTAGTGAAGCGATGACTTCATTAAATATACAGATCAAGAGATTCACATCAAATCACAAGTTTTATACTTTGTTTTCGTATTTTTGGTGAAACTCTTAAATCAAATCAAACAAATGACTTGAATTTCGATCTCTCGAATGAATACTAGAATTGAAATGCATTTTAATCAAAATAAATCAATTCATTTCATTTCAAGCGTTTATCCATTTTTCAAACCCTATGTTTATGAAAAGCAATTTATTTTCTAAATGAGTCTAAACTTAAATGATCAGAATATTGAGTCCTACAAAGTTCCGAAGAAACGGATCTTTGGATGATTTGGTAAACAAAATAGAAACTGACGTTTGCTTTAATACAGTGTTAATAACTTAGAAAACATATGCAAAACATTACAAACAATCGCTGAACAATTTGTTTGTCTTTTTGTGTGACTTTTAAAACCATTAACTCTAATATAATAAGTCTATGAGAGTCTAAACGACTTGAATGCTATTACATTAAACCTTAATGATATTTTGATTGAGTCTGGCCTCACATATGACTAACTGTGCATAATGTTAGCCATTATTACACTCTATTCGATGCTGTTATTGAAAACTCAATTCACTTTCAAAGTTATAAACGACTGATTTTTTTCTCCGTTCAGATCTTTCCAACGATAATAATAATAAAATATCGAAAAAGTCTTCGAACGTCAATAAAGGACTTAAAAGAAAGAAAGACTCGTTTATTGAGTCCTCAAAAGAAAGCGTTACAACAAAATTAGAATCCGAAACAAATACTCCAAATAAGAATCTAAAGAAAATTGATTCCAAATCTTTCAATGGAAGCAATGAATGTTTACACTCATCTTCTATCGACTCCAACCCTCTGGTCAATGGAGACTTTATCACTAAACCGGTATTAGTAGAGAAACCTAAGAAAAAGAAGACCAAGAATACATTTATTGAAAAAAAAGCCTTTGATGTCGACAAACCATTTGAGCTAAAAAAGTATTTGTCAACCAATGAAAGGGAAATGAATAAAGTTTTGAATTTAAAGAAAATTGATTCCAAACCTACAAATGGTAGCACTGAATGTCTGCCGATATCCTCTCACTCTCCCTCTTCGGGTGATTCCAATGCGTCGATAAATGGCGATAACATCGACGTCAACGATTCGATGGCCACAAACGACAAATCAAAGAAAAAGAAAATCAGAACAACATTTACCGGAAGACAAATCTTTGATATCGAAAATCAGTTCGAAGTAAAGAAATGTTTGACTTCGAGTGAAAGAGAAATGAATAAACTTTTAACCGCCAGAAAAGTTGACTCAAATGCATGCAATGGAAACATTGAATGTATGGCAATAGGTCTTCACTCTCCCTCTTCTCATGACTCTAATGCATCACTAAATGGAGATAATGTAAGCGCTAATGAGTCGGTGGCCAGTAATGACAAATCCAAAAAGAAAAAGGCCAGGACTACATTCACTGGAAGACAAATATTTGAATTGGAAAAACAGTTTGAAGTGAAAAAATATCTGTCATCGAGTGAAAGGGCGGAAATGGCGAAACTACTGAACGTAACTGAAACTCAGGTCAGTTATTCTTTAAAAAGAATTTTAATTTTTAAAAGTTAGGGATTATTATAGTTTTGAAGAAATGATGCGTTGTTTAGAAGAGTAAAGTTATGGTAGGGTTGGCTTCACTGTAAGACATGTATTATTTGCGGTAGAGTTATGTTATCCATTGAAAGCTAACATGTCTGGTGTTGTCTAGCGTTTGACTATTTCTTTTGATGCTTTTTCTGTCCATTTGTCTCATTCTCTTTCTTTTTATATTTTTAGTCGGCTCTCATTTTTGTGTTTCTCATATGTTTTAGTTAAGGCTCTGATATAAGTTTCGACTCGTCTCTCATTTTCTGTGATCTCTTTGCAATTCTTGTGTTGTGAGGATTGTCTGCCGTCAAGAGAAAGCTGAGCGCTGGCCTCATATTGTCTCATCTCTTTCTGAATTGCTCTCTCTTTCTCTTACCCGAAGCTATCGATTCAGTGAGCAGTGAGTGCACTCTTCAGCTCCTGTTGTGTTAAGATTGAATACTATGTCTGCCTGTCCTCACTTACAATGACTAAGTTTACAGTGCATTGCATTGCATTGAATGTAAGTGACAGCAAACCATGAGCTAAATGTTGTCAGGGTGTCCAAAATGCGCCCAAATTTCCAATTATTTTTTCTCTCAATTCTCGTTCAGTTATATAAGGCTTTTGAGTTAAACCCATTCAACGAAAACCATTTCTATCTTTGAGTTGTATTCTAAGCCTTGAGTTGAATGCAATGTTTAATCTTTTTTGAATCGATATGTTTTACATTAGAAGAGAAGAGCACAGAATAGAAGAGAACATTGAGAACATTGAGAGAACAGTTGAAATCAAAAGAACTCAAAACTAATACTATTATCTCGTTTTAGTGCATAATCTGATATCTCATATGAAACTGAATAAGTATTTTATATAAAATGTTGATGTCGTGAAACAAAAGCATTATATCCATGAAAATGACATATATTTTGATATTTGCTTTTCATGTAATGCATGATCTGAGATGAAATGAACTGATTTTTCTCCATTAATGGTGCATGCTTAATAATGGCTAATTGCTTGCCATTCAAACATTGAAATAGTTTTGTTGCCATTCATTTGAGTGCTTTATATTAGAGAACTGCAATCGTTTATTCAGTCTCTTTACAAAAGGATTATATTATTAGCAAAATAGTGAAACAGTCGGCCATAAAGTGAATTCGACTTAAGTCGTATCAGTAATCAATAAGTTATATAACATTATGTTCTGTGGCTTTCCTTTTCTTTTGGTGTTCAGCGCAGATACACTGCCATCACTTCTAACACTTGAGTTGAGGCAAATGTTTCCTTTAGACTTATAATGCTATTAAAGAAAGTCTACTTTAGTTTAACTTATTTACTCAATCGTACGAAAAATTTAAGGAAATATATAATTGACTCAATACTAATGCAAATCTCAAATTTCATTCAATATATCGAACGCTTTATAACTATTGTTTTGTAGAATATATTTGACACTCAAATAAAATATGAATTTATTGGAGTGTTGTTGGACTCACTCTAACTTTATTTGTTTTTTCCTCAAATGCTTAAATAGTAGAGACAACACAACCCCTAAAAAGTGTCTCTAAATAAACTACACAATGAACTACAGAGCAATACAACTATTTTGTTGTGTTTTTGTCGATTCGTTTCTCAACCAAATACAAAGTGCTTTTTCAGAGGAAAGTGGCGTACAGTATATATACTATATATAAAGTACATACAGTATATATAGTTCAGTATATTTATTGTCATATATTACTAAAGACAAAGATATAGCTATAAGTGAAACGTATTTCAGACTTTCAGTTCAATAATAGCAAACGACACGATGGATATCTGCGCTCACAAAATATCGTTTTATTCTGCCCTCACTTTATATACATTTTGCGCTCAAAAAGTAATATAATGATTATGTGTTAGCCGTGTGTGAGGTCTGTTAAGTTTGGTCTACGCCGCTATACTTTTAACATATTGTTTCCTTCACTTTTCCTTTTCTTCCATTAAATAAAAGAAAAAACTTTTTATAGCTTTATCTCAAAACTCTTAGAAAATATTTTCGTCTCTCTCTCTCTTTCTCTCTCTCTCTCTCTCTCTCTCATCTCATCTCATCTCATCTCATCTTCTGATTCTTTATATTTTTTGTTATATTGTTTCGAACGAATGAGAAGAAGGGCTTCGACTCTAATGTAAATACGATGAAAACGATTGAAATGATGAAAACAATATAAAAGACATAAAAGCTTTGTTTGACTCAAATAAATATATTTTTGCAAACATTATATTTTAATCGAATATAGAAATTATTAACTTTTAGAAAAGTTTGTCATGCATATTTCATATTTCATAATATTCTAGGTCAATTTATTTAGTAGACAATAGATCTAAAGATTCACATAATTTAATCGTCAATCACTGAAAAAGTCATTCATTCAGTGTTTGCTCTTATTTTGCGAGAAATTTATTCATAAAGAGTTGAATGAATCAAATTTCATCGAAAAATAATTGATTCGAGTCTTATAATAAATTTTCATTTTTAATGAGAAAATAAAAGAAGTCCTTAAAGTATATAAAGTATACGATTATTAGATTACAATTATTATAGTTTTGATTCTTTAAAATTCAAAAACTCTGAGAAAAAGCGATTCATTAATCAAATTAAGAATATAAAAGGTTTGCTATATTTGACTGCATTTCAAACTAATTCCTTTTCAACGTTTAATGTAATTCATTGGACGCTAAACATGAGATCATTTGAATCACTAAAAAAATACAATGAAAACAATAATTTATCGCTTTTCCAAGTTTATAACTATTTGGAGCAACTCATGGATTATTGAATCTTCAAATAAAGTTATTCTACTGAAAAAGCAATAAATAAAATATTAAGCATTGAGTGAAAAATTTTCAGTGTATTAACTGAGAAAAGTATTTGAAAGCGTCAGTTGTAAGCCTTGAGATCATTTCAATTCAACAAAAATCAATAACAAAAGCGATTTATGAAATGCTCCCAAAGAATCACAAAACACACTCTCAATGAAAATCTTTTCTTATATTTAACCTCAAAATATCATTCATTTGTTTCGCATTGAAATCATTAAAAATACATTTTTTCGGCTCTTATTTACTAAAACTTATTATTATTTTTATTTTTCAATTGTAGGTAAAAATATGGTTTCAGGTGAGTCTTGTTTTTGTTTAATAGTTGAGAACAAGAACTAAGTGTTGGTATGTGTTATGGGAACAGAATCGACGAACCAAATGGAAGAAACAGGACGGCATATCTAATACTGAGGCCGCAGACTATAAGATCGGTGGCGATAAACGACCTAAAGATCAATCGATAACTCATAAAACAAAAGTAAATAAATCGATGAAAAACAATGCGAACAGTAATGGGAACAGTAGTAAAGCTAAGTCGACACCAGCGCACAGTCTGGCAAATGCTGTCGGACAGACCTCTTCTTGTAGTCAAACCAGTGATGAAACGGTTAAGAATATGAGTCACAACAGTAACAGTAGTTGTAATTCGAGCGTAAAAAATGATGTGACGGACGCCACGACAACCGCTTCTAATAAATTGAACCCCAATTATGACATTGACTTCAAGAATGAAATCGACGAAAATGACTCAACAAGTCCTCGATCTCTGAGGATAGCTGACCAGGATATTGATACTGACCAGGATAGAGACTCATCCATGTGCTTCGATGATGATGACGATGACGACCCAATTGATGAAAGAGAGGGCACTCCCGACACATCACAACACAAATTATTAGGCTCTGCCTCTCAGGTCAATGATTTTTCAGTTAATAAAGAGAACTCTCCGTCTGTCAGTTCTATCGATGAGAACAAACCATTGGATTTATCGGATGGAAGTGTCCGATGAAAACAATGATTTCAAAGGAACTGATTTTTGTTGTATTGTTTTGAACCTCTCTTTCACTTCGAGTATATAACAAATCATTTATAACCAAAAATCAAACTTCAATTCAAATCAAAGGCAAAGCCATAATTGCAGCGAAAAATCTGTCTCGAGTGCTGCACAAATGCCTTAACTCATCAAAACTCGTCCGCAATCATATGAAAAGATACAAAACTAGAATTTTTACAAAAACTAATCACAAAAAATAAGTTTTGTGTTTCAATCACTGATATATAAATAGATATAATATTAAATTTATTTCGGATTCTTGTGATAGAGATGTAAAGGGATGTAAAGGGATGTAAGAGATGTACAGTAAAAATGTTTTACCGATTAATATGAGTCAAAGAATTGTTGCCAAATATTATCGTTTTATTTCTAATTTAATGCAAATATTTTCACTTTTAGCCCAAAAACATCCCTTTCTATAATTTATTTGTGAAGACTCACCGAATGAGCAAAACCTGAGAATAATAATAATAGAGAAAAGTATTAAAAGACAGCGATTGTCGAGCATTGAATGCGAGCTCTAATTAATTTTCAGTCAAAATGAGAATACATTCAAACATTGTTTACTTTATAATTAATAGGTTTTCATTTGTCAGAAATGGTGGAAATAGTTAATCATTTTTGAATGAATTTATCGCACATTTCATATAAATCTTCACGACTTGTAATTCAATGTAATTCTTAGAGCAAACTATGAGTTCATCTTATTTTCACATAAAAAACATATTAAACACAAAAACTAAACTATTGGTCAAAACATTCATTCATTGCAATCAATTTGTGAAAAAAACCATTTATTCAGAATATGAATTCCATTCCATTCACTCATAAGTTAGAAGATAAAAGCACCATGCTACCATACTAGCACACTACCAAGATGTCATGCTGTTCATAATATACAGATCTGTACAACTTTCCATCGATTTTCTTCGGCCGGAATGAGTCGCCATTTAGTAAATAAATGTCGATTACAAGTGATTGTCAGTCAAACTGAAAGCCTTATATTGAGTTTATGTATAAAAATATTAGTTTTTATGTTAATATTATTGTAAAATCTGTACAAAACGTTACAATTTATTTAAATTATTATAACAAACATTTCGAGTCTTCGATATAAAGACAGACATTGGAATCAATCGCTAAATACTCACTATTGATGTCAAAGTCGCTCACAATTAAACTTTTGTTCACATATTTAGTCGAGGATATACTGCCAAAGTGATCTTGCTAATCTCAATAAAAACCAAAATTGCATTTCTTACCTAATTATTTAAAATATAATGTCAACTCATGTATTATGGGTAAATGTACATGTTAATTTTATATAATCAAAATAACGCACATTAAATGATAGTTTCAAATGACATAAGACTTATATTTGAGTCTAAACTTATGAGAATAGCTTTAATGAGGAAAAAAAGAGTAAATTGTTTGACCACTTCTTCTTCTCTTATGATTATAACTTTTGATGACTTCTTAATTAGATTTTCAAAAAAGATTTCATTAAACTTATATTTGAATGAAAATCAGCAAAAGTGAGCAAAACTGCTTTGAAAGTCATTTGCTTTGTCGACATTTTACTCTTAAATTAATTACTTAAACTCGTCTGAAATAATGAGCAAGTTCATTTTTCAAATTCATTGAAATTCATTGAAATAATGACGTAAAGACATTAAAATTCTCGAAAAGCGTCAAAATTGAAGTGAAAAAACAATTTTAATAATAATTAAAAATACGAGTACTCTCTTCAAGTAGTTTTTGAAAACCTCAAACGGATCTCTAACGGATCTAGAACAAATTTAATTAAAAACACAATTCCAGTAAATTCTAATTATTGACTATAAGGAGAGTATTTGTTTAAAACTCTGTTTTTTTGCTCAAAATATTTGTCACTTTTCTTGAAAACTAATATCTCTTGAGTTAAGAAAAGAAGAAATCAAAGGAAATGTTTATAAAAAGATTCTAAAAATTCTAAAAATTATCAAAGAATTCAATTCTTATCCAAAATATGAGCGAAACATAAAAACAGAGTTTAAAAGTTTTCAAAATAAATTAGATGCGAGTCTTTTGCGCAAAAGAGTGAGTCTTTCCAAAGGAAAGAATGTTTTCGTTGAGTATTTAAGCGTCAATTAAGTCAACGATCGCTCGAAATGAGAGACAATTTGAAACAAAAACCTAAAACTCATTTAATTTTAGATTACATTAAATGAAAAATTGTTTTGAAATTCTTTAAGAAATAGTGAAAACGTGACGACTATTTGTTTGCATTTAAATACACGATTGAAAACAAACACTGAATAAATATCAGATTAAATTACATAAGGAATGACCTCGTTATTAATTATTTAGAGTCTGGTCGTAGAGTAAATAAAAGACTTGTATTTTAATTATATAAATATTTATAGAGATTTCAGTCAATAATTTTCTTTTTCAGTCGTCTATTGATTTCAATGTCTTTATAACTGAACGCCTAATAAAGAGGTTTAGAGGTTTTATCGATCATTTTGTGCTTCCTTTACATCATATCAAACAAAATGTAATATAATTTCGATTAATAGACTTTTTGGCCGTTTTTCTCATACTTTAAGCCAACTATTATTATAACTATTAATACATAAAACACTAAATATTAAGTGATTTAATTGTAAACACAAACCGAAAATAAACATTAAATAAGAGATTAAAATCTAAGAAATCAGTTATTTTAGAATTTAATTATAATTAATCATTAGTTTATTGCCATTAAATGTGCCAAACATTTACTAAAATTATTTAATAATAAAAAATTATAAAAACAACAAAATTTCTTCACTTTAAAAGTTTAGAAAAAGGGATGAATTGCTTATAGAAAACACTTTCTTTTCAATCATTGTTTGGTTCAGTTATTGGTTTGTCCATCGGTTTATGGATTAGAGCAGATTCGATGTCTTTTAATCCTTTTTCAATGTTTTGGATCTTTTGTGAAGAATTTAATTGTTTTCTTAATTTAATTATTTGTTTGTTGTGATGATTGCGAAGGGCTTTAAGACATCCTCTAATAGTTCCCGACAAATGAATTATTCGCAAAACACAGTCTAATTGATTGACACGTCTTATCAAAGGAAATGCAGTTAACGAAAGGCGACAATTATTTCGTTTTGTCGACAAAACTCCAGTTCTGGTCATTTGATTGAATCGTTTTAATTGAATGGTTTGAAGGACTGAACTAAAACCGAAATCGCCGTAAAGTTGAGCCACACTTTGTTTTATGGCTTCAATTATATCCTTTTCAGTGATCGACAACTTATCGATTCTTTCATTGTTTGGTATGATTTCAAATGAAAGGTAACGCCTTTTAATACGAACCATAATTTCAAACAAAACACACTTTAAATCAAATCAAAACAAATTCAAAACAAATGTTTTTCAATGTTTTCATGAAAATAATGACATCTTTTGAACTGTTTTTTCACTAAAACTTCAATTCTTAGAGAAGTTCTCATTTCTATTAAAAGATGGCTTTACTTCACATCAATTTAATTCATATAAATTTTATAAGTTTGTAAAATTCAATGTATATAGCTTTAAAAATTATGAACCAAGCTCCTTTCAATAATTTAAACTTTTTTAATGCTTTAAATATTTTTTGTCAAAAATAAATAAATTGCTTTAATTTTTTGAGAATTACTCTAAAAATTTATTTATTGTAAAATTCTTTAGGAAAAGGAATAAATGTTATATAAATAAAATACTTTTTATTAAAATTGATTTGTATTTTGTAAAAAAAAACAATTGGTTTAAAAGTATTTTTTTGGTTTAAAAAAATTAGTTTTGGTTTGGATTTGGGTCTTTAAAATTGGGTTTGGGTTTGAATATATTTGAATTTGAGCTCTAGTCTACACACAAAAAATATAATTCTTAAAGAAGTTCTCATTTCAATAAAGAGATGGCTTTACTTCCTATCAAATTGACTACAAATAAGTTTTTAAATTATCCTGGTTAATATGTCTATTATCTTATTTACCATGATTTTAACTCACAGTGAAGTTTACTTAAGTTAATCTTAGTATTTATTCAAGTTAATAATTTTTTCTTAGTTTAATTTAAACTTCTTTTATCATTTATATCAATAAATATGTGTTGTTTAGAGACTATTTCATTGAATTGAGGCAAAAACCTAAAGCCATTCAATTGGAACAGTAACTGTTACTGTACGAACATTAGTTGTGCATGGTATATCAGTCAAGAATTATGATACATGTTTTTAAAAAAATGGTGGATCACTTCAATATTTTATGTTAGCAATCAGAATTTATTGTTATTTAATCGAATACACAAATACCTAAATTTTATACACATTAATGATATCCTTTGGTCGCTACCATTTCTTTATAATAAAAATTGGACCATGATACAATATAGAAATAATTAAATATTAAATATATAAATAAATTTAATGGTTAAAATTTTGAAATAAACTTGATAATAGTATTTGATAATGAAAATACAAAATCCACAAAAACTCCAATTTTCAACAAATCTATGGTTTAAATATAATTTTAACAGAATTTTTAGAAACCAAACAAATTTGTAATTAATTCTAAACATATTTAGAGTTTAGTCAAAAGGGGTTAAACTATAAAAAGATTTGCATTGAAATCTTAAAAAATATGTTTTTATGTTTAATAATATTTGAAAATTGTTTCCTTAAATTAAATAAATTATTGTTTAAATCTTTGAGTCATTCCTTTTATTTGTATAATAAAACTCATGAAAAACTATTTGACAAAAGCCTAAATCTATCGTTAATTAAATAATAATTTCAGTAATAAATAAAATTTCCATAAAATCGTTATAAACTCTGAAAAACTATTGTTTTGCTTTTTAACGAAATCTTAAATAAAACTTATCTTTATTTGTAAAAAAATGACTATTTCTTAGAAATTGTTAGTGATGTCCAAATTAACTCTGGGTTAACTTTAACCCTGGGTTAACCCTGGTTAAAGGTTAACCTTTAGCCCTGAGAGTCAAAGCTAAAGGTTAATGGTTTTGAATAGAGGGTTAACCCAGGGTTAACCTTTTGACCCTTTCACGTGATCGTAACCATAGAAACCCAGGTTCAATATTATAAAATTTGACAAAAATTTAATGCATATCATTAAGTATCAAATAATGATATCATTAAGCATTAATTAATTTATTGTTAAAATTCTTTTTATAATGTTTATTAATTAGTATTATAAAATTTTAAATTAATATTAAAAAAGTAATTGAAAATAAAGTTGAAATGAGGCAGAGAATTTATAATAAAAAATTGAAGGTTAACCTTCAGGGTTAACTCTTTGACTCAGGGTTAAGGTTTAAGTCAAAGAAATTTTTAACCCTCAGGGTTAAGGATTAAAGGGTTTTTTGACCTTTTAACCTTTTGGACATCACTAATCAAATGTTTATTTTTTTAAATTTGATATTTTAATAATTCCATTTTCAAACTAAGTTCCATTCAATTTATTTATAATTAATTCATGTAAACTTTTTTCTAAATAAATATATTAATAGATTTGTTAAAATATTTATTTTAAAATCATTTCTAAAAATGTATGTTATTTTAATTTATTTTATTTTAGTTTCGGAATTTTTAAAGTACGCGCTTTAAAATATGAACAATACTTGATAGTCATTGATCAGGATCTTTTTATAATTTACAATTGACCATGAAACAACGTATATTAAAGGTTAAATATTGAATATATAAATCAATATTTTAGGGTATAATTTAGGATTGGATAAAATTGTAGTTTTGTCGCATTTTGAATTCTTACTCTTAAATTCTATTACCATGCTAGTTTAAAAAATATACCCTTTATTAATCAAAATATAACTAATGTTTGACCTTTCCCTATACGTTGTATCATGATCAAATTCTATAATAAAAAGATACTAACCAATGACTATCAATTAATGTTCATATTTTAAAGCGCGCACTTTAAAAATTCCGATTCTAAGGTATAATTTTTAAATTAACATGGTCATAGTATTTGAGAATGCACAAAACATCTCTCGATTTTCCGAATCTATAATTTATACGTTTTGAGAATTCAATAAAATATTGTTATTTTATTAAGTGTTTATTATTATTGGTTTATAAACAATAAATTCTCTATTATTTGAATAAAAAATAGTATTTTATATAATTTGAAAAAAGAAATTGAATTGATTATAAAATTGATTAGTAGAGCAAGGTTAAATATTTGAGACAAAAATAATAATTAAAACATTACAACAATAAATTAATTTTGTATATAAAGTATTTTATTCCATTCAATTGATAGCTTTGAAAAATAAATAACTTAATCATAACTTGTTAAAAATAATCATTTATAAATGTGCCAAGCTTGAATACGCAGAGGACCAAACTTAACCTCGAAAGTGTGTTCATGTCCAGGTAAGTCACTGACTCCACAATTATTTGCAATCATAACATAAACAATAATATCGAAGTCATTCCACTTTTGATTAAAATTATTTTTAATTTGTTTCGCGATTTTATGCAACTGATTGTTGTCTGAATTGTTGACTGCATTTTTGGAGAGATATAGAAATGAGTTAACCATATCTCCACTCTTTTTCATATAATTGTTGACATCATTAAAAGTGGGCCGATATGTTCTTGCTTTATGAATCAACTCTTCCTACAAATTTTTAAATAGATTAATATACAGGTACAAATTTTACAAGTTATAAATACCTCGCTCATTTCTAATACTTTCAGTTGTTTAATGAGAGACTCATTTCTCGATTTGATATTTTTAAGACATTGGACTGAATATCGGTAATCATTTTAAAGTGTTTGTACCCATACTTTCAATTCTTTGTTTTCTTTTTCATAATTAGTGATCACTTTTTTTTGATTCCTCACAAGAATTGCATTTAAGAACTGATCTCTTATTACAAGTCTTGATGTGATTCTTAATCTCTCCGACAGTTGTTATGACTTCACATTCATTACATTTAATATACATTTTGTTTATCAGATTAACAAAAGAACGCGAGGCGGGCCTAAGACTTGATCTAGTTAATTTCTTTCGGTCATTAGGACAGGTATTGTTGTTATTAAGCCATTGATTAATACAAACACAACAATACGTTTGTTGACAGCAATTGGTGACCACCGGTTCCTCATAAACGTCGTGACAAATACCACAAATCATTTCATCCAATTCTTCATCACTTTTACCGACAATTCTTTTGCGATCGATTGAAGACATTTTATTGTCTATTGATTCAAAACAAATTTCAAAGTTTTAATGTATTAATAAAAACACGTTATGTCTCAAATGTTTGGTTCACAAATAAATACAATTCATAGAAAAAAATGAAAACCTCTTAAAGTTTATTAAATTAATTTGTTTAAACTTTTAAAAACATTATTAATTGTCATTACATTTTTTATTATAATATTTTGACCATAATGCTTTGTTTAGTAAGGGTGACTCATTTGATATTTAACTAATTATTTTAGGTTTTATTTTTAAATGAACTTGGTAATGTTACTATCGCTAAAATCATGAATTCAATCGTTTTAACCCAAAGTCATCCATATATTGTTTATGAGTGACTTTTGATATGAATATATTCCCAAAAATCTAAACCAAATGTAAATACTCTTCAACTGATTGAAAACAACTCAATGTTTCAAATGATAAAATCTAAACTATAGTCTCAACACTTGTGTTGAATCCCTCTTTTTTGTCGATAAGTTTATTAAATTAATTTGTTTCAACTTTTATAAATATTATTTATAGTCATTACATTTTCTTTAAAAATGAGTTTTGACCATGAAACTATGTTCAGTAAGGGTGAGTTATTTTATATTCAACTAATTATAAAAGGGTTCATTTATAAATGAACTAGGTAATTTGAATTTAGAAAATGGTAATTAGAAATTAAAAATTGCAACATAATAGACATTAAATTTCTATATATAATTAATGAGTTATATAATCATAACTTATGATTCATAAGTAATATTTTAATAAGAAATAGTATTTTATTTGAAAAATGTAATGAAAATGTTTATAATATTGTCTACTTGAGCAAGGTTAAATAAATGATAGAAAATACAAAATTTTGTTTAATCAATTATTAATTTAAACAAAACATTAATAAATTAAAATTTTTTTATTCAATTCACATTTATTGAATCTAAACTTGCTAAAATTAATCATTTCTTAAATACTTGAATAATTATAGGAATAAATTTAACCTGGAAAACATTCTTATGGTTTAGTGACTATTATTTCCAGTTAACACATAAACAATAAAATCGAAGTCATTCCACCTCTCATTCATGATATTAATACTTAAATATCAGAATTAAAAAAATATTTTTGAAATAAAATTCAAACCAATTTAAGTGAATATAATATCAAAGACTGATTTGAATTATGTAATTAACTTTTGAATTATTTTATTCAAAATTAGACGTTTAATAACAAAAAACAATGATTGGAAACAAATATAAAATATTAAAATTTAGTTACTTTACATATGAGAAATATACCATAAATACTAATTTCTCTTTTAGCACATCATTTGATAATTAAATACAACTCAATGTTTCAAATGATTTTTAAACAAATGATAT